>JAWPHD010010164.1:0-96477 GCA_037043455.1 Cyrtodaria siliqua | reverse complement strand
TGTCTGTGATTTGTATAGGAAATACTGGGAATAGAAAAGCTATATCTACTCGTTTACTCTACTGAGAAATATCGCCCAGTACGGAACATTGCTCGGCCTTTTCCGTCAGTGGCGGGAATGCCAAATGACGTTCTGATTGTTTTAAGGACGTCTTCGTCAGATTCCGCCACTAGGATATACGATTACGTAAATTAACGAAGAGTTCCGGTTCCACTTGTTTTGTTTGTATGACGTAACGTTGTCTTGGATGACGTAACGTCGTCCTGGCGTTCTCGTGCAAACTGGTGTAAAAAGGCGTGAATCATTAGAAACATTAATAAAATATCATTTTAAATTATGTAATATATAGTTTAATAACCAGTGCTTTTGAGATACTGAAAATATCTCCCTCGGTAGAGAAATGGCCCCGATATAAGAACTTGTGCTCCGCACGCGTTCTTATATCGAGACCATTTCTCTACCTCGGGAGATATTTCCCGTATCTCAAAAACACTGGTTATTAAACTCTATTTATTGCTGTAAGGCAGACATTCACTGTTTGAGCTAACACATAATTAGTGTAGGGCAGACATTCACTGTTTGATCTAACATATTATTGCTGTAGGGCAGACATTCACTGTTTGATCTAACATATAATTGATTTAGGGCAGACATTCACTGTTTGATCTAATATATAATTGCTGGATGGGCAGGCAGTCACTCCTGGATGTAACATATAATTGCTGGTGGGCAGGTTTGATTTACTATTTGCTGGTTGATGCGACATTTCTTCAAAATATTTATCGAACATATCAAACTGACCAGCAAGACGAACCGAATGGACTGACAAGAAGCTTTCTCTAAGATCTTTAGTCTTTCCGGTTAAATGAATGCATTCAAACCGCCTTATACCCTATATATATGGCAGTATTTTTAGACGTGTTTTACCAAACAGAAAAAGTGCCATAATAATTCAATCGTTTCATATATTTTGATCAAATAAAGTTATCAGACATGGTCTGTGTACCAAACCAAAAAAGAAAAATAGTTTGTGGTTCTGACTTCGTAATCACTCATGCATGAACATGTTCATTTTTTATGAAGAAAATGTATAATCTCAAATTCCAATATTTATTATGAACAAATTATACCCTAAAGCTGCTACTGAGATTATTTTCATTAAAAATTGTGATTCAATGCTAAATTTTGACCAAAATATGCAAGAAAACACAGACAAAATAGAAGTTATGGCTCAAAGAATAAGCCTACCCCACACTTTTTGTAGCCATTTATCAACTAACCAGTGATTTCAAGTCCAGGAAAAGGCAAGGTAATTTTATTGTTAAGACAGGTATATATTGCAATTCAATACCCCAGTATCTCTAATAATAAGACCAATACATGTGAGATATTGTAGGGTTATGCCATTGCAGGATGATTATAAGTGGATTAATGAAAAAAACTGGAAATGTAAGCATATCTTTTAGGAAACAATACAAAATAAATGCTATTTTCTATCAATCTCTGTATATTTTAGCATCAAAATGAAAAAATAAAATTATCCCACACAAAATGTGAACATTCTGAGGCTTTCGGTACAAAGGAGGACATTTTTTTATTCGCGACAAGTCAAAATTTAAGAAAAGAGGCCTTTTCAGATGTTAGCCTCATACGGGTACCATAAAACATAAAATTGATATTAATTGTCAGCAAATCTTCTGATTACATTACCTATTGGCAATATACCACTTATAGACACTAGAGATGACATGCAAATTGCTCCAGGGATCCTGAAAATTATAGCCACCTCACAGATTTAACCCAAAATCACACATATTGTGATTTCAATGCTCAAAATCCTGTTCTGTTTTGAATTTCAAAATTTTAACATCATTTACTGTGTTCACTGTCAGTTTCAAGTATTCACAGAAAATTCCAAGCTGATTGGACCAGTAGTAGCAATATTAAGAAACACGAGCTGTCGGAGAACAGCGCAGCTCGACTATTCGATTTTTCGGAGAATAATAAATTTATAGGTAGTATATACCATCAGAAAACAAGGCTACAACAATGTGGGGTGGGGTTGGGAGCACAACATAACTATGTGTAAGAATTGACCAAAACTACACAGAAATATAAAAAAATCGAGTTTGAGTGGGGATGGGGTAGAGGCGTGGGGTGGGGAGGGCAACATGCATAAGAATTGACTAAAACAACAAAGAAATATGTAAAAAAAAAAAAAAAAAAAAATCAAGTGGGGGCAGGGTAAAAGGCGGGGTTGGGGGGGGGGGGGGAGGGGGGCAACATATATGTGTAAGAATTGACAAAAGCAACACAGAAATATGTAAACAAAAAAAAAAGTTTCAAGTGGGGGTGGGGTGGTGGGAGCAGGGGGGGGGGGGGGGGAAGGAAAGGCGGGTGGAGGGACGATGAGGGGGCAACATATATGTGTAAGAATTGACAAAAGCAACACAGAAATATGTTAAAAAAAAAAAGTTTCAAGTGGGAGGGGGGGGGGGGGGGGAGAGGCAGGTGTAGGTGGGGTGGAGGGACGATGAGGGGGCAACATATATGTGTAAGAATTGACAAAAGCAACACAGAAATATGTAAACAAAAAAAGTTTCAAGTGGGGGTGGGGTGTGGGGGAGAGCGGGGGGAGAGGCGGGAGTGGGTTGGGGCAGGGGGAGGGGGCTAAATATATATGTAAAAAAAAAAAAAAAAAAAAATATTAGATTTTCAAGTGAGGATTGGGTGGGGGGAGCGGGGGTGGGGAGTGGGTGGGGGGAGGGTGGATGGCGCAACATATATGTGTAAAAATTGACTAAAACAACAAAGAAATATGTAAAAAAAAATAAAAAAAAATCAAGTGTGTGGTGTGGTAGGTGGGGTGATGGGGTGAGAGGCGGGAGGCGGGGGGTGGGGAAGGGCTGCAACATATATTTGTAAGAACTGACAAAAGCAACACAGAAATATGTAAAAAAAAGTTTCAAGTCAAGGGCGGGGTGCGGGTGGGGGGGTGATGGTTTGAGGGGCAGGGGGGTTGGGTGGTGGGGGCAGGGAGGGTTGCAACATATATGTGTAAGAATTCACTAAAACAACACAGAAATATTTAAAAAAAAAAAATTCAAGTGTGGGGCGTGGTGGGTGGGGTGATGGGGTGAGAGGCGGGGGTGGGGGGGTGGGTGTTGACGGGGAGGGTTGCAACATATTTGTGTAAGAACTGACAAAAGCAACACAGAAATATGTAAAAAAAAAAAAAAAAAATTCAAGTCTGGGGCGGGGTGCGGGTGGGGGGGGGGGTGATAGGGTGAGAGGCAGGGGGGTGGGGTGGTGGGGCAGGGAGGGTTGCAACATATATGTGTAAGAATTGACCAAAACAACACCGAAATATTTAAAAAAAAAAAAAAAAAATAATCAAGTGTGGGGCGTGGTGGGTGGGGTGATGGGGTGAGAGGCGGGGGGTGGGGGGGAGGGGTTGATGGGGAGGGTTGCAACATATTTGTGTAAGAATTGACAAAAGCTCACAGAAATATGTAAAAAAAAAAAGAAAAAAGTTTCAAGTCTGGGGCGGGGTGGGTTGGGTGATGGGGTGAGAGGCGTGAGGGGTGGTGGGGGCGGGGAGGGTTGCAACATATATTTGTAAGAATTGACTAAAACAACACAGAAATATGTAAAAAAAAAAAAAAAAAAAAAAAAGGTGTGGAGGGGGTAGAGGTAGGGGGTAGAGGTAGGGGGTGGGGGGGGGAAGGGGGAGGAGGGAGCCCATGACCCAATATGGGTGAAGTTATAAGATGCATAATGCTATAACAAATCCCAAACCAAAATGATAGATATATACATGCTTACATGCAAACCTAGATCTGCATTTATTGCACATTTTATGGGCCATCACAATTTGGGTTCCATGGGAGCCCAGAATTTGCAGAAGACAAAATTACTTATCCAACCCTTTACAACATACTATAAGGAAACCAATTCCAAAATTTAGTTCAGCTAGGACAAAAAATGTAAGAGATATAGACCTGTAAACACAGCTTACACACAAAATTTGATGTCATAACAGACATATTTTAAGGGCTATCAGAATGTGGGTTCCATGGGAGCCCAGGGGTTACAGGAACCAAAATTACTTAAGCAGCCCTTACGATAATGCTATAAGGAAGCTAATGGCCAAATTTGGTTGTGCTAGGGTAAGAATTGTAAGAGATATAGACTTGTAAACACAGCTTACACGCAAAATTTGATGTAAAATGGGACACATTTTATGGGCTATCATAATTTGTATTTCATGGGAGCCCATGGGTTACAGGAACCAAAATTGCTTATGCAGCCCTTAAGATAATGCTACAAGGAAGCCCATGAACAAATTTGGTTGTGGTAGGATAAGAAATGTAAGAGATATAGACTTGTAAACACAGCTTACACGCAAACCTTGATGTGGGACGCCGACGCCGACGCCGACGCCGGGGTGATTACATAAGCTCTCTTATTCTTCGAATAGTCGAGCTAAAAACATTAAAATCATCCTTTAGGTCATTATTATGAGACAACTATTGCATTCCCATCTGACATGAAACAAAAACCACAGGCTTACTGCTGCTTACCCTGCTGCACAGATGCAGCTTAGATCAATATAAACAGGAACTTTAATGTGTTAGGGGTTGACCTATTTTCAGAGTCACTTCTATATGTCCAAAGGACATGACCCTACAACTTGAGGGAATCCAAAAATGTATGCAAATCACCCTCTTCACAGAGCTAAATCATACAAATGAACGCTATGTTAAATAATAATCAGAAATAAATGACAAATTAAAGTTAACCTATTTGAATTTCCCACCTAGTCTATCATCCAATCAAAATAAGGCTTACGTATGCATTAGGCATTCCAGGGGTTTCCATATACTTTTTCCGCCAATCAGACAGGTTTTTGCAATAGGGTACTGTCTCCTTGAGGGCTGAAATTATTGCTTGGTTTAATACCTATCTGCTATTTTCTTTCCCCAATATACCCCGTTAAAAATACCACTGGCAGATCACCCCACAAAGATAAAGCCGTCTGTCAATATAGAGGAATAAAGTGCTTGAACACAATATTTTATTGCCATCATTTCTTCGGTATAATTTTCTTACTTAGTATCAAAGAGGCTTAGAGAAATGGCAAAAATCCAAGAAATACAAAATGAGCCAATACTTTATTTGCAAAGACAGCATCAATAATTCTGTTATTAGTTTCACTGACGCACATGGAAATGTCATCAAAATACAAGCTTCAAATGTAACAAAGATTACCATTAACAGCAACAGATCAACTAAAATCTTCCTATTTTTATAACATTCATAAAAAACAATATTTGCTCATTCTAAATATAACCCCTTGTGACATTCTACAGAAATGCGACACTAACCAACGCGTGTTTGATCCTTTCTGTAAGAAACAATAGGTCGTATGGTAATAGAACTGTTTTCCATTCCGGTTTACTAATGGAATGGAGATATCACTGACGATGATTGAAAATTATGCTTTACAAGAAATACAAAATCACTTTCACAAATAAACAGCTCAATAACGAGTGGGAAGCATTGATTGATTCCATATTTGTGTTTGTTTGGGGACAACCAATACCGAGTCTGAATATGTATTCATGATCTGGGATTGTAAATAAACAGTATCACAGCACCATCAAAGGGATATGTTAATTTGTCTGAGTGGCAGAGCTGGAGTTGTGCCTTCTGACGTAAATGCGAACACAAGAACTTCCCCACGGATGCTGATGATGTCAAACATATCTTGGACAATGACATATTTGTCGTATCACACTTAGGAGGATCTTCCCATTTTTTTATTAGGAATAGCTCTTAAACTCTTAAGTGCAGCATGTTCACCGTGACGAGATGCTGTTACGATTACTTTTCTAAGTGTCAGCATTTTCTGTTAGCAATGAGGGTGTAAGCAAACACTGATAGAAGAAACATAGTGTTTATCGTCATTCTTATCCAAAACTAAACTGAACTCCTAATGTCTCATTATATTTTTCATTTTCTTATAATGAAATTTGGTATTTGGAACATTTGAACAATATTCAAACTGCGCAACAATTTTGTTTAGTTTTTTCTTTTTTTTGGTGAGCTATTTTCAAGCTTTGTGCACGTGCAACTTTTTTTTTTTTCCATTAAAATGAACGATGTTTACGTAAATAGACTGAAATTCAAAATTGTATACTACAGTGCATTAGAAGTTCCTATTAATATATTTACATTTGTATTAATTGCCTTGACAAACCCATCTAAAATGAACAGTCATTTATTCATGAACTACATTGGTCCACTTACAGAAATGAGAAAGATATTCAGATACGTTGCGACATCAGAAAATAATATAAATACAAGGACTACACTAGTTGGAAATGAAAAAACATATAAATATAAGGAATGTATTTTATTTTTTTCTGAACATTCAAAGAACCATAGCTATGTGTAAGAACTGACCAAAATAACACAGAAATATGTAAAAAATAATAATTAAAAAATCAAGTTTTAAGTGTGGGGGTGGGGGTGGGGGAGAGGCAGGGAGTGGGGGATGAGGGCAACATATTTGTGTAAGAAGCTATGTAAAAATTGACCAAAACAACACAGAAATATGTAAAAAAAATATATATATCCAGTTTCGAGTGGGGGTGGGGGTGGGGGTGGGGGTGGGGGCGAGGGTGAGGAGGTGGGTGTGTGGGGACAACATAGCTATGTGTAAGAATTGACAAAAACAACACAGAAATATGTTAAAAAAAAATAATAATAATAATAATTGAGTTTGGAGTGGGGGGAGTGGGGGCGGTGGGGAGGGGCAACATATATGTGTAAGAAGCTATGTGTAAGAATTGACCAAAAACAACACAGGAATATTTTTTAAAAAAATTGAGTTGGTGGGGAGTGCGGGTGTGGCGGGTGGCACATAGCTATGTGTAAGAATTGACCAAAACAACAAAACAACACAGAAATAGAAATAGGTAAAAAAAAAATCGAATTTTGATGGGTGGGGTGGGGTGGGGTGGGGCAACATTTGAACAAACTTAGAAGAGGACCATAAGCTGATGCTACATGTAATACATAATCCCATAAGCTCTGCTGGCCCTTGGCCAGTAGAGCTAAAAACTGAGCTTCGAGTGGAGTGGGTGGGGTGGGTGGGTGGAATGGGTTGGGGGTGGGGGTGGGTGGGTGGGGCTACATATATGTGCAAGAAGCTATGTGTAAGAATTGACAAAAACAACACAGAAATATGTAAAAAAAAAAAAAAAAAAAAATATTGAGTTTTACGTGTGGTGGGGGTGGGGGGGGAGGCGGGGATGGGGGCGAGGGCGCAACATTTATGTGTAAGAAGCTATGTGTAAGAATTGACTAAAACAACACAGAAATATGTAAAAAAAATATTTAAAAAAATTGAGTTTCGAGTGGGGTGGGTGGTTGGAAGGCGTGGTGCGTGTGTGTTTGGGGGGTGTGGGGATGAAATATTTAAAAAATGGGTATGGAGGGGGGGGCTTACATGCAAACCTAGATCTGCCTTTATTGCACATTTTATGGGCCATCACAATTTGGGTTCCATGGTAGCCCAGAATTTTCAGAATACAAAATTACTTACACAACCCTTTACAACATACTATAAGGAAACCAATTCCCAAATTTAGTTCAGCTAGGACAAGAAATGCAAGAGATATAGACCTGTAAACACAGCTTACACACAAAATTTGATGTGAAATAGACACATTTTAAGGGCTATCAGAATTTGGGCTCCATGGGAGTCCAGGGGTTACAGGAACCAAAACTTCTTAAGCAGCCCTTAAGATAATGCTATAAGGAAGCTCATGGCCAAATTTGGTTGTGCTAGGGTAACAAATGTAAGAGATTTAGACTTGTAAACACAGCTTACACGCAAAATTTGATGTGAAATGGGGACCAAAATTGCTTACACAGCCCTTAAGATAATGCTATAAGGAAGCCCATGGCAACATTTGGTTGTGCTAAGATAAGAAATGTAAAAGATATAGACTTGTAAACACAGCTTACACGCAAACCTTGATGTAGGACGCCGATGCCGGGGTGATTACATAAGCTCTCGAATAGTCGAGCTAAAGAATACAAGAAAAGCAACACCAATATGTCTCTTTTTTTCTTTGAAAAGGCAAGTCAACAAGGTCACAGGTTCAAATCCTGTTCTGGGCAACTTTTTTTTTCATGAAATATATTCAGAAGCTGTATTATAATGCATTGCTTTCTGGCTTATATACTGACTTTTTGGGTGTTTATCGAATTGAAATTACTTCACCTGCGACTTTTTCACATTGCATGAGTAATAGTATCAGACTAAGTATAGCATGTGTAGCTTTAAGTGGTGACGGAATAAATTTTACTGAATTCCTTTGTGTTACGCCACAACTCCTACTGCCTAAGGCAGTGAACGTGTGCTCGGATGGACAGACAGACGGACAAACGGAGGAGTTAACAATATCCCCTAATGATAAATAAATTCTTATTATGGGGTCAGGCTAGTGGACTGGATATCTGTAAATAATGTTGCGAGCTTGCATGGACACCGTTTTGGGCTTATTATACTACTGTCATTGAAAAGTTGGACTGAATATGTACATGCAAATGTGACCAAATTCAACACATTCACACACATAAAACATTAATACTTGCCACTTGCAGTCCGACAAAGCAAATCATTAATTTTAAATGGCGACAATATCAAAGCAACGAATAATCATGTTTTCTCCCAAGATCTGACAACTTACATTCTAAATAATCAAAGGCTGCTCGTGCAGTTAAGCACGTTAACTGGTCCATATACGAGTCTGTCTTGACAAGATAACATCATACCTCCATTAATGACAGAAATACTCAACCTTGTAAGCCCATAAATATGCAGTCATACAATGCTGATAGAACACTGACATGCACAGGTCTAAAAGCTTCATTGATCAGCCAGCTATCTGTTATGCAAATGAAAACGTAAATGGAAACATATTTAGTGACATCTATGAAACTATCTGTTTATTTGCGGGGAGCGGAATATCTGTAATCGGGTATGAGACAATTATTTGCATAATGGCATGCATAGATATGTAAATCTTGTAGGAAAAGAGTTTTTGTAAACTGAAATGAGTGAAATATCAGTAAACTGGCATGAGCGATTATCTGTAAATTGGCATGATTGAAATATCTGTAAATTGGCATGAGTGACATATCTGTAAATTGGCATGAGTGAAATATCTGTAAGTTGGTATGAGTGAAATATCTGCAAACTGACATGAGTGAAGTATCTGTAAACTGACATGAGTGAAATATCTGTAAACTGACATGATTGAAATATCTGCAAAATGATATAAGTGAAATATCTGCAAACTGACACGAACGAAATACATGAGTGAAATATCTGCAAACTGATATTAGTGAAATGTATCTGCAAACTGATATTAGTGAAATATCTGCAAACTGATATTAGTGAAATATCTGTAAAATGACAAGAGTGAAATATCTGCAAACTGATATTAGTGAAATGTATCTGCAAACTGATATTAGTGAAATATCTGCAAACTGATATTAGTGAAATATCTGTAAAATGACATGAGTGAAATATCTGCAAACTGACATGAGTGAAATATATGTAAAATGGCATGAGTTAAAAATCATGTAGAAATATCTGTAAACTGGCATGAGTGAAATATCTGCAAACTGATATGAGTGAAATATCTGCAAACTGACATGAGTGAAATATCTACAAACTGACTTGAGTAAAATATCTGCAAACTGACATGAGTGAAATATCTGCAAAATGACATGAGTGAAATATCAATACACTGGCATGAGTTAAATATCTGTAAACTGGCATGAGTTAAATATCTGTAAACTGGCATGAGTGAAATATCTGCAAACTGGCAAGAGTGAAATATCAATACACTGATATGAGTGAAATATCTGTAACTGATTAAAGAGAAATATATGTAAACTGGCATGAGTGAAATATTTCAACAACAAAAAGCTGGTATGCAAACTGTCATGATTAATTAATTTACTTTTATAATTCCTATTACTGGTATGAGTAAAATATTTGAACAGAAGGATCAGAAACAAATAATAATGTTATTGGCGATTCAAATGAAACTTCATTATTTGCGATTGCATTGTTTATTAAATTGGATTCGCATAAGCATTTTACTACAAGACTAAATCTCCATATCAAGCTTGTGAGGAAATTAATACTGAAGCGGATTTATAATGTCTCTTTTTAGAATGAAAGACCCTAAATAAAGATTACATATGCATCACTGGTTCATTTGTTGGAATTTTATCTGAAATGTTTGGTAAACAGGCTATAGACTATCACTTTCTGATAAAAGTCAATCAATCGCAATATAGAAATTAGACAGTTTGCTTGTTTTGTTTGAATGGTGTTTTACATCATTTTTAGCACATTTTAGGCCATAAAAACGGTCGATTTTTCTATTGGTAGAGGCAGACCACCCCATTTTTCCTGGTTACAACAGTACTGTATACCTCCTACCAGCTGTAAGAATTGACACTTTCTCACTTACAAGTCGAGCTCCAAGTGGGATTCGAACCCACAGCAGTAAGAGGCGAGAAGGATTACAATACAAAGTTGTTAACCCCTCGAGACTGAAAAAAGTCGGAGATGAATAATATGTAAGCAATGAACATATATAAGGGAGTATAAATGTAACAGACAGTTTATTGGGTCTGTGCATGAGAGGTGATGTTAGGTACAACACCTGTCACTTCCACTTGCAACAGCTTAATTAAGTGGTATCCTACTTGACTGCCATATCAATTAGGCTGGATGATCTCAAAGGATCATTAACAGTCGTAGAAAAAGGTGACTTTTTAAAGTCACCACACAGCACTAAATGAATGCTATTATTTAATGGCACTTGACTTATAAGGGCTCTAAATTTAAAAATAATTTGAAAAAAGAAACAAAACAATAAGACTTTAAAGGCTAAAATTTTAGCAAGGTTTAACAAAGACGAAAAAATCTTCTAAATTACCTTAAGTTATTATTATATAACATGATGTCCAACATTTCTTTTGTGGTAGTTTTAACCCTTAACCCGCTACATATATATAATGGACTCTTCTTTCTTTGAATTAAGACCATTCCATTTACATGACAAAGGGGTGTTTTGGGGAAATTACTGATAAGCAGCCAGACATTGTAAACCCTCATCTGGGTTTAGTTAATAGAATAGCTCTTGACTTACAAGAGTTCTACATATAAATATAGTTTTAAAAAAGAAACAAAACAATAAGACTTTAAAGGCTAACATTTAAGCAAGGTTTAACAGACACAAACAAATCTTCTAAGTTACCTTTAGTTATATAACATGATTAACTGGTGCACAACGTTCAAACAATTGAATTGGGGTTTTAAGGCGCACCAACACATGAAAAGGTTATATGGCGCCTAACAGGCATGAACATGCCAGGCTCATCTTCCATGTACATCGAGATAAAATATGGAAAATGGGCCTAGAACCTTCTCACCTTGAACTGCAGAGTTGCTGCATTAATTCTATCGTAGAAACTCCATTTACGCTGGAGCCACGTTATTGTTTTTCTGCCACTGCTCTTTTGATGCGAGCGAGATAGCACCTGAAACAATGCAGGGATCATGATGAAGACCTTTAATGAACATGAACAAAAAATGATAAAATGAACATGAATTTGGGGGGATTCTACCCCTCTGCCTACCCTTCCAAAGGGATCTGCAGTGGCCCTATTCTTTGCCCGTGACCAAACGGGGGCACCCGGGAATCACACGGGGCTCGTTCAAACAACATAACAACATATCTGACATAATTTCAAGAAAATGTTTGTAATGGAAGCCTCTAGAAGCTTGGAGTGAATGGCAGCAACATAAAACAAGAGGTCAATGACCTTGAAGCTCTACTGATTGATTTTGATTTCAGGAAGTAGTCGCTACAGACTTGTATTTTGAAAAATTATTTTTAGCCGTGGTGGCCATCTTGAATTTCCGGCCGACCTGAAATTTTGCTAGGATCAATTAGACATCAAGACGAACATTCCTGTGAAGTTTCATGAAAATCCGTCAAGTAGTTTCACAGGATTAGTCGCTACAAGTTTTCATTATATAACTCTATGTAAACAAAGATGGCCAATGACTGCCATGTTTAACGTCGAATCAAAATAATGTTTGACTCTGATAACCATCATGTCATGCTGATCATTTTACAAAAAGGCCCATATCAATATCACTTATAGTTTTCAAGACGTAGTCGCTACAAACTTCTTTTTTAAAAAATCTAATTTTAGCTGTGGCGGCCATCTTGAATTTCTGGCCGATCTGAAATTTTGCTAGGATCAATTAAACATTAAGAGCAACATTCCTGTAAAGTTTCATGAAAATCTGCCAAGTAGTTTCAAAGGATTAGTCGCTACAAGTTTTTACTACATTACTGTATGTAAACAAAGATGGCCGCTGGCAGCCATGTTTAACGTTGAATCAAAACAATTTTTGACAAGGACCAACATCATGTCATGCTGATCATTTTACAAAAAGTCCAATATCAATATCACTTATAGTTTTCAAGTAGTAGTCGCTACAAACTTGTATTTTGAAAATCTATTTTTAGCCATGGCAGCCATCTTGAATTTCTGGGCGACCTGAAATTTTGCTAGGATCAATTAGACATCAAGAACAACATTCCTGTGAAGTTTCATGAAAATCCGTCAAGTAGTTTCAGAGGAGTAGTCACTACAAGTTTTCATCATATAACTCTATGTAAACAAAGATGGCCACTGGCAGCCATGTTTAACGTCAAATCAAACTAATGTTTGACTCTGATAACCATCATGTCATGCTGATCATTTTCCAAAAAGTCCCATATCAATATCACTTATAGTTTTCAAGACGTAGTCGCTACAAACTTCTTTTTTAAAAATCTATTTTTAGCTGTGGCGGCCATCTTGAATTTCTGGCCGATCTGAAATTTTGCTAGGATCAATTAGACATTAAGAGCAACATTCCTGTAAAGTTTCATGACAATCTGTCAAGTAGTTTCAAAGGAGTAGTCGCTACAAGTTTTTACTATGTAACTGTATGTAAACAAAGATGGCCGCTGGCAGCCATGTTTAACGTTGAATCAAAACGATTTTTGACAAGGACCAACATCATGTCATGCTGATCATTTTAGAAAAAGTCCCATATCAATATCACTTATAGTTTTCAAGTAGTAGTCGCTACAAACTTGTATTTTGAAAATTTATTTTTAGCCGTGGCGGCCATCTTGAATTTCCGGCCGACCTGAAATTTTGCTAGGATCAATAAGACATCAAGAGCAACATTCCTGTGAAGTTTCATGAAAATCCGTCAAGTAGTTTCAGAGGAGTAGTCGCTACAAGTTTTCATTATATAACTCTATGTAAACAAAGATGGCCACTGGCAGCCATGTTTAACGTTGAATCAAAACGATTTTCGACAAGGACCAACATCATGTCATGCTGATCATTTTAGAAAAAGTCCCATATCAATATCACTTATAGTTTTCACGAAGAAGTCGCTACAAACTTGTTTTTTAAAAACCTATTTTTAGATCTGGCGGCCATCTTGGATTTCACATCAACATGAATTTTTGCTAGGATCAACTAGACTTCATGGGCAACATTTCTGTAAAGTTTTATGAAAATCCATTCAGTAGTTTCAGAGGAGAAGTTGCTACAAAAAAAAGTTTACGGACAGACAGTCGGACAGACAGACAGACGGACAGACGGACGCCGCACCACGGCATAAGCTCTGCTGATCTCTGATCAGTAGAGCTAAAAACCATTACAGGAAATATCAAAATGATCTAAATCACACCTTGAGTATTACAAGGCAAATATGAAGGAAATTTGAATGAAAGAAAAATTCAAATGAGCCAATAGCTGCACCAGAATCTCATTAATACAACTGCTGAAAGCTGAGGCTTACAGTCATGAGCTAATGACTGCGTGCTTTTATTTATGTGATCAACTATATTTTTCCTAATAGACAGGATTAGATAATATACATATACTTGATTAATTGAGTAATTGAGTCTCAAAGAGAAGAAAGGGGTAGGTGCAAGAGGGGTCATCCCATCCTGGTAGTGGGGTTTGGGCCTCCCCCATAGAAAATTTTGAAAAAATAGAGTTGAAATGCTGCATTCTGATGAGTGTTTATTGCTTTTATTTTCTAACATTTGAAATTTTCTTCATTTAGTAACATAATTTAGTGTTTACACTACTTTTTCAACCAATCAATTGTTTCATATACAAAAATACTTGCACCATTTATTCATGAAGATTTTACGACAAGAGTCTTTGCGGTGAAGAGATTGACCTATATAGAGACTCGATAAAACCTATGGTAAACACTAAGCTGAATAGAGTCTATGAATCAAAACTATTAAAAAACTGCGGTCGGTCGCTACGCTCCCTCCCTTTTGGTTTCTTAATGGTGAATATTTCTCTTCATAGCCTCTATCCTATACTAAGAGGCAGATTTCAATATCATTTGAACATAAAAACAAATCATTAATTTCATAATATTTTTTGTTTCAGCAGATAGAATGAACATACATAAGCACAAGTGTTTTATTAAATGTCACGTACACCTCTTCACACAATGTCACGTACACCTCTTCACACAATGTCATGTACACCTCTTCACACAATGTCACGTACACCTCTTCACACAATGTCACGTACACTTCTTCACACAATGATCCATAAAACAACACATTCAAAGTACATAGAATGATATTTATCAGATATCGAAGATTGTCATAACGAGTAACTGCTTGATAGAAATGCTAGTTTAAACTGGCACCATCGTGATATATACGAAATAGGGAAACATTGTTACTTTCGATTATTCATGACCAGCGGGAAATGTATGAAGAGAACTGTAACTAATGTTGTAATAACGTATTGTTCAATCCATTTGCATATGTTTCTAGTAATATTGTGATGTTGTATACACATTTTGTAACATATGTGCAATAAAATGTTATTAGAGTTTATCAAGCATATATGCACTTTACTGCCTAATAAAGGGTGACCTAATAAATTTGCTTTATTAGGCACTAACCAATAAAGCAAATCAATACGGAATCCCTCGGCATTTATTTGACATCATGCACGCAAAGTTGCCTGACGACATAAAACAAACAAAAAACAACAACATGGCAGCGTCCTCGATAAGCGTCAAATTCTGAGAAATAGGTAATAATAGTAATTCATACAGAAAATGTGGATAATCTACATGATAAATAGAATATTATGGCAGTGCCTTTTACTATCAAGTTTATTAGGCTCGGCACTAAAACAAAGAATGGCTCGGCACGAAAACGAAGATGATTAACAAAATTCTAATTCCAGTACTAATTTAGCAGTGAGAAAGTGTTGATTCTTAAAAATGCGGGAGGCATACAGTGCTACCCAGGAAAAGGTGGGTGGTCTGCCTCTACCACTAAGCATCGACCGTCACATTTCAACCTACAATCCTTACAATGTTTTAACCGGAAACTTTCTCCCAGTGCAAGTTAACATACAGAACTGAGTCAGAACGGAAATTCAATCTATTCTAAAACAGATTCCAGTTCCATCCTAAGTGGGTGCAAATTTGCAAATCTAGCGATAATTTTGTTTATATCGTTTTTATAGTTACAATGAATATTTATCACGATAGTCGCCCGCTGGTCTGGGCATACAAAAACACAACTTGCCGGGAAAAGAGGGGTGCGGACGCATCCAACGAACCCCTGGCTACGGGCATACTGATAGAGACACATACCTGTGCATATAAATGGTTACCTTTTATCAGCAAAAATCACATTTTTCTTATCCATAATATATACAGAATATTTTTATAATGGTAAATATAATGAACATAAATCATTGCAGAAAGTGTATTTTCCAAATGCAAGGCATTTATTTTTGTATTTTTGGGATCAAAAGCATTGGTTTTTCAGGTGGATTCCATTACCTTTTTTTACATACCGACACTGCCAATGTCTGGAATCAGCAAACAATATTTAAGAATATGAGTGTGGTGATGGTTGTGGAGGTGCTGGGAGTTGAGATGGGGTGTAGGGTGTGTGTGTGGTGGAGTAGGAGTGCAAGTGTCAGCAATCAGAGACAATAAGATAGTTTATCAACAGTTCATTTTGGAGTGGACCTAGTACATAATTTCATTTAAACAGTGAGATACACCAGCTCGTTTTGTAGAGCTGATACGCATTATACTCCCGATAAGTAATATAAATAAGCCAAAACTCGATAGATACAGGTAGTCAACGTGTCATCATACAAATCAATGCAATGCATTTATCATTTGGTGTTAATTTCTCTTCTTACCACAATACTCTGTAATTCTTTTAGGAAGGAAGTAAGGCTGTCACACTGTGTAAGTCTCTACAATATATATAAAATAGTCAGTAACTGTACAAAGATTTGATCAAGGCACAAACAAATGTTTTATATAAACTTTAAAAAACAAAGGGCAATAACTCTGGTAATACTTATTTGATCATAACACCGGAAAGATACGCACATTTTGGCATGGTACTTAGTAATCCTGTAAAAAAATGTTTGAATCTGTTGGAAAGTGTACGAGTTGCACATACAAGATATTTTACATACAATTTTACTGAAAGTCAGGGGATAATATGTGGATGGCCAACTCCAATACAAACACCATATTTATCCTATTGGTAGCACACTATGCAAAATGCCAAGGGGGCAGCCTGCCTTATTTAATAAAAATATATATCTTTTTTATTATTATGGTTATACAAAAGATAGAAAATGAGCCGCGACACACGAAAACATCCCTTTGGATGTTTAGACGACAACGTCATAGAGTAACAATTTATGACGTCGGCTGGAAATCAATTAAGTTCTAATCAAATTTCTCGTCACTTTCGTGTTTTACCTAATTATTATATCATAGGGAATATGTTTTCTTAATATAAATAGTTGATGCTATAGCTAATGGTAATTTTTATGTTTGTTGTTATTTATTCTACGACGTCGTCCAAGACGCCGACAATAAAATTAATAGTGAGTACAATCTTTAATTTTCAAATTGAGATAAAATCATTTTTAATTAAGATATCAACATAAAATAAAGAGATTTTTAAAGAGAAAATCACCGTGTCTCATAACACCAAAAAACATAAAATGTCAAAATTTTCTGAAGGGTCATTTTCGCATGTTTTGGTTCAAATGTATTGAATGTTGATGATTTTTATTTTTAAAACAAGAAATGTCACTGTAAGTGACAAATGCCCCTGAAGTTACCTTTGACCTCTAATTGTGACCTTGTTATTTGAAAATCCGTCCGTAAATGAATGTCAGAGTTATTAACCTGACACGAAAGCACTTCATTTTGAACTTTGACCTCTCAGTGTGACCTTGACCTTGGAGCCACAGACCTGGATTTTGTGCGTGACACATCGTCTTGTTGTGATGAGCAATACTGCCAAGTTATTTGAAAGTCCGTCCATTATTGTCAGAGTTATTTACTGGACATGTTTGTACGGACGGACGGACGAACGGTGCGACTACTATATGCCACCCTTCGGGGTCATAACAATAAAAAGGTTGAGGGCCCTTCTATTAGGGGTGGTGCTCTTATTATGGGATACAGGGATCAATCTACAGGGCGATTCGGGCGAAGAACGCGCCCGCGATCTCTTGACTTCGCCTTGGCAGCACATCAAAGCGAAGTTCAAGTCGCCGAAAAATTAAAAAAAAAAAAAAAAAAATTTTTTTTTTTTTTTTTTTAAAAAGATCCAGTATAGTAATAAATCCATTATCATAGAAATTTGCATCTATATTTCAAGCTCATATTATAGAGTAAAAAGAATTAGTGTGCATTACACTGTATTCACTGCACTGCGATATACATGGTGATGACTATTCAACCGTTGTCTACGTATACACGTCGCGTGAAGTCTCCCTAAATTCTCTCCACTTCTCCCTAAAATCACTTGAGGGAGAAGTGACTTCTCCCTAAATTCCTTGCCTAGATTGAGCCCTGGGATATACGGTATACAAAGGTTCATGAAGATTGGTGCAGGAGAGCTGTAAATAACAATGTAACTTAAACATAAAAAATAGCTGAAATGTGGATGTATGCGCAATCGTGGACACCAAAACACATGCCAGTCCCACAACCTAAGCTCTTTTATTCTTTAAATACGTGAGTATTGGAGCTTAACAGTACCATGGTAATTGTTATTTAAGGGACTGGAGGCAATCTGGACTGAAGAGGAATTGGTGCCCATACAAAATCCTGAGGAAAAAAACAAAATGTGGTTTTTTGTTTCATATGAAATGTGTACATGAATCAAATAAGCGGCATATTAAATTTGGTTGAATTATTGTTTATGAATTTATGATTTTGTTCTATCATTACCTTTAAATGAACTACTTTACCAATCTGACTTAATAATATGCAACTTGGAAAAACTGTTACCTGTTTGATAATAAGTGTGAAGTTGTTGAGACATTGTTGTAGGTGCCAGTCACAGTTCACTGTTGCATCACGCAGATGTCTGGAAGTAGGCAGTATCACCTCCAGTCTATACATCTGATCCTAAAACACAGAATCAACACATATTCATACAGAATCAACACATATACATACAGAATCAACACATATTCATACAGAATAATCATATATTCATACAGAATCAGCACATATTCATATACAGAATCGACACATTATTTGTTTTGTAGTATGTCAATTTTAGCTGTCTGTCATACCCTAACTTCAAATAACTGGTAGAGAAGGAGATACAATAGTTTTGCGCTGAACCCTCGAGATGGCCTGATTAAGTGATGTAAGGCTTTATCTTTTTTACAAAAAAATATTTATTTTTTAACTGATCAATTTAATTTGGTTATAAAAAGAAACCCAGATTTCATTATTAATATCTTTCCATATGGCAATTAAGTGTCATCAAAACAACTTGAAAATGGAAGACTCCATGGTGTCCACAAACTTTTTACGTGATATGACCTAGTCACACATTTTTTCGATGAATTTCGCTGGCTATCAAAAGCAAGCCAGAGTTCATCGATATCTCACTACTATGAAGTTTCCTGAAAATTGTTAGAAAAACAAAGGCTACCATATATGGTGTTGACAAGATTTATTATATGATTTTGGTACAGATCTTGCTAGTTAAAAATCATGGCATGCAAATTTACCCCTGTTAACTTAAATATATTTGTTCTGACAAGATCCAACAAACACTGAAATATACTTACACAGACTGTTATATAGCCATCATAATGTAAATTCTCCTTGTCCTGGGGTATAAGGTGAGGAAACTCTGCTAACATTTCCATTTTGTCTTACAACCAACACGCGGGCATGCTTACTTCTGTATGAAGATATATATCATATCTGCAAGTATACCATTATAGACACTGTCCGTAAGTAAAGCATATACTCAGCATATTCATATACATGTATCTGATGGTTTGGCTCATAATGAAGAAAATCATAAGCGATCCAGCATGTTTGTGTTTTAAAAAAAAAGAAGAAAACTAACAAGCTATTCTGAAATCTTTTTCAGTATTTGGAAACTCTGCCTCGCCCAACTCATAAACACACCTGATATCTTCCGGTTTAATGGCACTGAGTACAGGTGTAATGTCTTCAGAAACCTCGCTGGAAAGTGTGGATGGAGTCACAGGTGGCGGTATCAGTGTTGGGAACTAAACAAAAATAAAAATTAAAAATAAATAAACAAACAAAAGACAATTAACAGAAAACAAAATTATTAAAAGGTTTCCTGACGTGCATAATTTGTAATGAAATGGTAGGACACTGCCACAATACCACTGTTCGAGTGGATGTGGGATGGGGCATCCACCCTCCGCGGCTCTCTCCCCCCCCCCCCCCCCCCCCCCCCCCCCCCCCCCCACCCCTAAAACCTGAACACTTATGAAAATCCATACGTAAAAATGGTGTATTTTTTGTAGTTGTCAACAGGTTTTTTTTATTTAGTTGGCCTCACCTCACCCCACTCACCCATAAACTAAAAAAAAACTTGTTTGCCAAATTATTTTTTTCTGTTATTTTTTTTAAGTTGCGCCCCGCTATTCTCAGAATCCTGTATCCGCCCCTGTTATGTGTCATCGGCAAATAAGCTTACCTTTGATTGTAATGTTTGGTAGATAGGTCCGAGTACTGATCGGTATTGTACTCCGGACAGAACTGAGACTGTCGTGTCCTACTTCTAATCCCTATTCAACGCCACTGTTCTACTTTCGTTATTACAGGAAGTACAAATCAGACAAACGCTGTTTATTCGCAATTCGAAACACCACGATACAATTTCAAGCATCGGTGTGATAACGATTTATTAAACCACCCTCGTGATCACGTGATCTGTCTCAATTAACCGATAGCTATAAATAAGTGGGTAGCACTGCAAGCGCTCATAACAATTCAGAAAGAGAAGGAAAACAGACTGTCGTAGGAAAGTTAAAATACTGAAAGATGAATGACATTTCTGGAAATTACAGACAGGATCCAGATAATGAGTTGCAAGAAAAGTTGAGAAACATGACAACCGTACAAAATTCTGCAGTTGAAGGTGACAAAGGACTAAAATCACCTGTTTCGTCTGTTGTGAAACAGACGAAAACTGTTGCCTCGGACTCGGTTGAGAGTTATGAAGACACGGTAACACATATTTCAGAACATTATAAAGGCGTGTTGAGTGCGCTAGGCGAAGACACAGAACGACAAGGTCTTCTTAAAACACACAGAAAGAGCAGCAAAAGCATGATGTTTTTCACAAAAGGCTACAGGGAGAGTATATCAGGTAAGATAATAGGCCCAATATTTTGAAATTTGAATAGAATTTTAAAAAAAGGGTGCCTAGAATTACTGGAAAAAAACTATTTACCTGAAAGCACCATAGAAAAAATGGGAAGAAATATAACAGAAATACATCAGGAACGTTTAATAGCTCATACACCTTCCTGAATAGTCAATACACTATTAATGCGCAAATCCGAGCTTTCTCTGACCCTAACAGCCCTTTTTACGATTTTGACAATTCATCTGGCAGTTTACTGAAAAAGACACAAAAAAACAGGCGAATAGGGTCAGAGAATGCTTGGATTAATAAAACGCTATTTAAATAGCTATTAAATGAGTAATTTATGTATAGTTTATAATTATGCCCATTTCATATGTAAATAATTAATATATTAAAAGTCAGTTATGCTTATATTCATAACTTTTGCATCCTGTCATTAGTTATAAATTTCTGAGATGTTGAGATATATTCATTCAGTATGTGAAAAAAAGAGGTTTACTCAGACTATCCTCAATCTCTATATGAAAGATCCAAAATATTAGACCATAATTTAAATAAGATGTATTCATATGTTGTTGTTGTTTTTTAATCAGGCAGCACCAGAAGAAGATATATAGCAGTATATAAAAATAAAAGCTTTTAATATAATTATCACTTCAAATTAGTTTTATAAAGGGCTATTTTTATAATGTCAGTTCAGCTTTGAGTTTACGCCCTACCAGAATGTGGAGGTATTTTATTTCAATGATCACTGATGGTCAAATTATTTTGATAATGTCATGTGAAAGTTAGTTCTTAACCTTAACGGAGATGATAAAGACCTTTTTCAATTATTTGTGTACAATATTACCATCAAATTTGCATTAAATCACCTGATGTACCCAAGCTGTTCATAGAAACAACTCATTAGAAACGTACGCTTCGTTAAAAAGGCACGCCGACTTTTTGCTCTTGTGTTTACATAAACAATACCTGTGCTATAAATAATCCATTTGGATCTGCACACTTCCTGTGTTGTGCTTAGCGTCGGCACAGCGTGTAGGGTATATATCATGTACAATGATGTACAGTTTATAATTTTATCAGTTGATTTGTTAGCGTAATTCTCTAAGTTTTAACGCTTCCGAGTCAACTGTTTCAGTTTATGTTTTAATAAGTATATTCTGCCTTTAATGAATATTTGATTTTTGTGACCTTAGACACATTATTTTTAGCGCAACCTTTCGCAGAAGCTATTCTACTCGCCCCAGCGTTAGCATGCCCATTCTCATTAACGTTACCATTTAATTTATTTAGTTAACCTTTTTTGTAAGCTCATATCTCATAAACTGCCTACCAGAACTCAAAAAATGTCACATTTGTATTCAATATAAACAGATAAAATCTCATAACTCTGCAATATGTTTTTTGCCCTTTTTGTGTCGCCTTTTTGAAGAAAGGAATCACTTTGTCGTCTGTCGTCAGTCAGTCCATCTTGAAAACCTAACGTTGGCTATAACTTTCTCATTTCTTGATATTTCTTCTTCAAAATTTCAATATATACAATGTACTCATCATGACAACATCGACATGACCATCCTAAAATATAAAGGTTAAGGTCACACTGAAGATCATTATATGGGTTAAATACTCATTTTTTTCTTCACGAAAACTTAACGTTGGTTATAACTTTTCTTGATATTTAATGAATTTTAGAAAAGTATGTCCCTTTTCAACTTAGTTGCCTAATAAATAGACAAGGCCTCAAAAAGATGAGCGCGCTGTCATCCAACAGCTCTTGTTGTCATATTTAATTACCGAAAAACGTCATCAAAAGTTCACTATTAAATGATATCATATTCATTATTATTTAGCACATTCTGAATGATTTTCGTGATGTCATATTAACTTAACGGAAAAACATAGTCTAATAATACATTTTAAATTTAGCTAGTGTAACTCTTGAGTGTGGCCTTGCATTACCTTACTGGAAAAACGTGACGTCGAGATGATTTCTTGGGAACGGTATAACGGTTGAACATACCTTTTATTAAGATGTGACTTTGTTTTCTACCCATGTGGCTTTAATTGAACACGTTACACCATGTTTAGGAATTATTAGACAATCAATGTTTGCAAAATTTTAATGTTAATTACGGTAATAATCTTCAATTTCAAAAAATATTAAATCATTAGAATCAACTTGCCTAGCTTGTTTCATATATCATTGATCACTAGTAAATCAGTACAGAGGCGCCAAATCCCACTAGGTAATAAGACACCCTGCCCCACCGCCTTATTACCTTAGCCTGTGTCAGTTGTACAGGTCCTGGAGTCCACCCTTATAACATGTAACATATGTCAATTAACGACACTAGTTGTCAGTCATATATCCATTTTAACCAATCAAACCAATATTTAAAGATACCTCCGACAAACAATAGCATGACGTGCATGCAACTGTATTACAAAGTATGTGAAACTGTATTATAATAAAGTCTCATTGTCGGTATACACGGGTACTAAACATTGACTCTAGCACATTTTGGAGATATATGAAAACGAGAGTCAATGACACTTCCGAGGTAGAGACAAAGATGAAAATAACAAAATAAAGGTGAGTTCAGCTCGTTGTTTTTCATAATATCATTAATCCAACGATTTATTTCAAAAATCGGGGAATGCTATTCCAATTATAAAGTATGTCTAAGTTGCAAAAATATTACAAATTATTGTTTAATTTCACGCCTAGGTCTTTTATAAGATTGGAAAGTGTGTGTTTTCTTCGACAGATCATACTTTTTCGGTGCATATTCTTATTTATTCATGAAAGTCTGGTGTTTAAATAGTGGAGATGAAAAGGCCATAATGTAATTATTAAACAGTAATGACATTTTAAATCAGAAAACAGAGTATAATGGATTTATCGTAAATTTTCGGCAAGAGGTAGAGTCAATGAGCCGGAGGTAGGGTTGATGACACAGAGATAGCGTCAATGATTTTGATGTACGGTGATATAATGTGTTGGCATATATGGTATTTTATAGTAAATTAACTATTAAATCAACCTGCAATCGATACCATGCGATAGTTATACAGTTATATTTAATATTCGGATACACTATTAGTTTATGTTGGAGACATAATCGGAAAGCGTTAAAAATGTGGGCAGTTTTAGCATCACAGATCCTACTCCAGTTTCGAACATATTTACTTTTTATAATCAGTAATAAATAATACTTGTATTAATTAATTCCTTTTAACTCAAATCTGTCAAAGTGTTCATTCTGGCGTTTTAGTCCATCACAGCCAACTGCAGTATAGATTACACTACCCGTCATTTTCATCGTTTTCCTGGCATCGTGCCATTTCTGCGACCGTTGTTTTATATATCTTGTTGGTGGGGTGTCAGTGCCAAGGTCAGCTTTAGTTTCGTCTACAGTTTTCAGCAGTTCAATGTTTGACTGCTTTTCTAAGCACACTTCCTTAGATTTTGCAAACAGGTGCAGGACACCATTCAGATTAGAAGCAGCTTTGCACACCTCCCACTGCGTCTCAAGAAAACCTGATATACAATTATCTACTAGGTAAGAAGACGTGCGACAAGAATCGATTGCATATTCCAGGGTCTTGGCTAAAGCCGGATCCTTTTGTACCCTCTCCTTGTATCGTGTCATGGCCAATTCCTTCGATTTTCTTTCCTTTCTCATTGCCTGTATATATATCGTGTTACTACTTTGAAGCACTCGTACAGTTGCTCATACAATTCAATTTGTATAACTGTGTCAATTTCATTGCCACTGTCGGTAAGTGTATCTATTTGTTTCAGTGTATTCAAAGTAGTGTCATATCTTGATCAAGCTGATCTCTTTTCTTCGCCAAAGGTTTATCTTCATACCCAAGTAAATCCATATCTGCCCCTCTCTTTATCTTCTTCCCATCAAACATGAGCACATGTGACATTCCCGCATTCTTTCTTGAAACCAGATCAATCATTGGAACATGCAAAGTTTATTTTTGATTCAGACGGAAGTAGCCGTTTTTAGCTCGACTGATCAGAGATCAGCAGAGCTTATGCCGTGGTGCGGCGTCCGTCGTCCGTCTGTCTGTCCGTAAACTTTTATTTGTAGCGACTACTCCTCTGAAACTACTGGATGGATATTCATGAAACTTTACAGAAATGTTGCCCATGAAGTCTAGTTGATCCTAGCAAAAATTCATGTTGAATCGAAATCCAAGATGGCCACCAAAGCTAAAAATAGATTTTTAAAATACAAGTTTGTAGCGACTACTCCTTGAAAACTATGAGTGATATTGATATGGGACTTTTTCTAAAATGATCAGCATGACATGATGTTGGTCCTTGTCAAAAATCGTTTTGATTCGACGTTAAACATGGCTGCCAGTGGCCATCTTTGTTTACATAGAGTTATATAGTAAAAACTTGTAGCGACTACTCCTCTGAAACTACTTGACGGATGTCCATGAAACTTCACAGGAATGTTGCTCTTGATGTCTAGTTGATCCTAGAAAAATTTCAGGCTGGCCGGAAATTCAAGATGGCCGCCACGGCTAAAAATAGATTTAAAATAAATAAATTTGTAGCGACTACTTCTTGAAAACTATAAGTGATATTGATATGGGACGTTTTCTAAAATGATCAGCATGGCATGATGTTGATCCTTGTCGAAATTTATTTCGATGCGACTTTAAACATGGCCGCTAGCGGCCATCTTTGTTTACATAGATTTATATAGTAAAAACTTGTAGCGACTACTTCTCTGAAACTACTGGATGAATATTCATGAAACTTTACAGAAATGTTGCCCATGAAGTCTAGTTGATCCTAGCAAAAATTCATGTTGATGCAAAATCCAAGATGGCCGCCAAAGCTAAAAATAGATTTTTAAAATACAAGTTTGTAGCGACTACTCCTTGAAAACTATAAGGGATATTGATATGGGACTTTTTCTAAAATGATCAGCATGACATGATGTTGGTCCTTGTCAAAAATCGTTTTGATTCAACGTTAAACATGGCTGCCAGCGGCCATCTTTGTTTACATAGAGTTATATTGTACAAACTTGTAGCGACTACTCCTCTGAAACTACTTGGCGGATTTTCATGAAACTTTACAGGAATGTTGCTCTTGATGTCCAATTCATCGTAGCAAAATTTCAGGTCGGCCAGAAATTCAAGATGGCCGCCACAGCTAAAAATAGATTTTTAAAAAATAAGTTTGTAGCGACTACTTCTTGAAAACTATAAGTGATATTGATATGGGACTTTTTCTAAAATGATCAGCATGACATTATGTTGATCCTAGTCAAACATTATTTTGATTCGACGTTAAACATGGCTGCCAGTGGCCATCTTTGTTTACATAAGAGTTTGTATAGTAAAAATGTGTAGTGACTACTCCTCTGAAACTACTGAGACGGATTTTCATGAAACTTCACAGGAATGTTGCTCTTGATGTATAGTTGATCCTAGCACAATTTCAGGTCGGCTGGAAATTCAAGATGGCCACCACAGCTAAACATAGATTTTTAAAAACAAGTTTGTAGCGACTACTTCTTGAAAACTGTAAGTGATATTGATATGGGACTTTTTCTGAAATGATCAGCATGACAAGATGTTGATCCTTGTCAAAAATTATTTTGATTCGACATTAAACATGGCTGCCAGTGGCCATCTTTGTTTACCTAGAGTTATATAGTAAAAATTTCAACTTGTAGCGAATACTCCTCTGAAACTACTTGACCGTTTTTATGAAACTTCACTTCACCTAGCTATCAAAATCTATCAGTAGAGCTTCAAGGTCATTGACCTCTTGTTTTTCAAGTAGCAGGCCAGTCTCGTTTTTTGGACTGACATAAACCTCAAAAATCGACCACCGAATAATCGCTCGCCTAGCCAGAAGAACTTAAGTCTTGTGTCGTTGTATCGAACAGCACGAACATCATCACTTCTTAACCATTTGATGACATCTATAAAAAGCATGAACGCAACATTGTTAAGGGGAATCTTTCCTTCAGCTTCTAGTCTTAGAAATAAAATGAATTCACTTTTTAAATTGTGTTGCGATAATATATTAATTACATCTTCTAACAACCCGTGGATGTTCTCATTTTCTTGAAGGATGAATGGCTGAGTATCTTCATCTTTGTCAACATTATAGCTGTCCTCGTTGGATGGAAAGTCAGAATAAAGGAAAGTTTCCTCATCACTCTCAACCGCAAAGTCTTCATTTAAACTGTTCTCCAATTCATCTATCTTCTTTTCATAGTTCAAAGATCGTCGGGACTGCTTTAATGCATTGTTATAATTTCCATTGCTTACTGATTTATAGATTGGCGAGAGCGCGTTTTTGAATCTTTTAACTAATGTTGATTTAAATGGTGTGGTAGATCTGCTTGTGTTTAATCTTTTTCTTTTATGTTTTGATGGTGTGCTTGTTTCAAGACGAGTCCTAAGCAACTGACGTGTTGAATCACTTTTTAAAGTTATTTTTAATTTCTTACTTTTATGGTAGTTCTTTTTGGATGTCAAAACAAGTACGTGTTTAGTTTTCCCTCTGAATTTTCCCATCTGAAATTATAAAAAATGAAATAAATGAACACATTATGAGATAATTTGATGTTTTCAAACTCTTAAGGTGTTCATATACTTTATTTTGATGTACAGCGCTAAAGCACACTTTCTAAAGTATGATATTGTAACATCCGAGATTGTTAAAAGGAATTAATTAATAGAAGTACTTTTTATTACTGATTATAAAAAAATAAGTATGTTCGAAACTGGTGTAGGATATGTGATGCTAAAACTGCCCACATTTTTAACGTTTTCCGATTAAGTCTCCAACATGAACTAATAGTGTATCCGAATATGTAAATATAACTGTATAACTATTGCATAGTAGCGATTGCAGGTTGATTTAATAGTTAATTTACTACAAAATACCAACTATGCCAACACATTATATCACCGTACATCATAAGCATTGACGCTATCTCTGTGTCATCGACCCTACCTCCGGCTCATTGACTCTACCTCTTGCCGAAAATGTACGATAAATCCATTATACTCTGGGCCAAAAATAAAATTATGTTTGTTTCCCCTTCCCGACCCATGCAAAAAAGGGTTGGGTAGGTAGGTAGGTAAAATATTTTTTTTATTTCATTTCTTTTATTTGAGATCAAAACTGGAATACATGCTACCTATAAGACACATTTAAGACAAAAAAAAAAAAAAAATAAATAAATAAATAAAAAAAAGTGTCGAAAAAATAATTCGGGTCGCGGCAATTTCGGTGGGTCGGTCGGGAAGGGGAAACAAACATAATTTTATTTTTGGCCCTGTTTTCTGATTTAAAATGTCATTACTGTTTAATAATTACATTATGGCCTTTTCATCTCCATTATTAAACCCCAGACTTTCATGAATAAATAAGAATATGCACCGAAAAGTATGATCTGTCGAAGAAAACACACACACCTTCCAATCTTATAAAAGACCTAGGCGTGAAATTAAACAATTTGTAATATTTTTGCAATTTAGACATACATGTACTTTGAACACATATTATTGGAATAGCATTCCCCGATTTTTGAAATAAATCGTTGGATTAATGATATTATGAAAAACAACGAGCTGAACTCGCCTTTATTTTGTTATTTTCATCTTTGTCTCTACCTCGGAAGTGTCATTGACTCTCGTTTTCATATATCTCCAAAATGTGCTAGAGTCAATGTTTAGTACCCGTGGTAGAGGTACTCCAACATCAACAATAGGGCGGAGATATCTAAGTACCAGCATTATGTAATAGTTTCATTGAGTTGGTTAATTTAAACATCGAGATGGGCATAGCCCAACGAGATGTTTAAAATTAACCAACAAGATGAAACCATACTCTATTTATTTTGTAGGATTTCCATTTCAGCTTTTTGATTTTCAGTTATTCTAACTGTTATTCTAACAGGTCTTATTTTCAATTACATGATTTACACCTGTCCTACTACAAAGAGAATTGTTAGTACACATTAATTTTACAGGAGTCCATTCTTTAACTGCCTGTATTAATCTGTGTCAGTTTGTACAGGAGTCAATCATTATTACCTGTACCCTGTGTAAATAGTACAGGAGTCCATTCTTATTACCTGTAACATGTGTCATTTGTCCAGGAGTCCATCCTTATTACATGTAACCTGTGTCAGTTGTGCAGGAGTCCGTTCTTATAACCTGTAATCTATGTCAGTTGTACATGAGTCCATCCGTATTACATGTAACATGTGTCAGTTGTACAGTACATGAGCCCATCATTATTACATGTAACCAATGTCAGTTGTACAGTACATGAGTCCATCCTTATTACATGTAACCAATGTTCTTTTAACATGTAACCTATGGCAGTTGTACTTGAGTCCATCCTTATTACCTGTAACCTGTGTCAGTTGTACAGGAGTCCTTTCTTATAACCTGTAACCTATGTCAGTTGTAAATGAGTCCATCTTATTACATGTAACATGTGTCAGTTGTACGGTACATGAGTCCATCCTTATTACATGTAACATGTGTCAGTTTTACAGTACATGAGTCCATCCTTATTACATGTAACCAATGTCATTTGTACATGAGTCCATCCTTATTACCTGTAACCTGTGTCAGTTGTACACAAGTCCATTCTTATTACATGTGTCAATAGTCCATCCTTATTACATGTGTCAATAGTCCATTCTTATTACATGTGTCAATAGTCCATCCTTATTACATGTGTCAATAGTCCATTCTTATTACATGTGTCAATAGTCCATCCTTATTACATGTGTCAATAGTCCATTCTTATTACATGTGTCAATAGTCCATCCTTATTACATGTAACATGTGTCAGTTGTACACAAGTCCATTCTTATTACATGTGTCAATAGTCCATTCTTATTACATGTGTCAATAGTCCATTCTTATTACATGTGTCAATAGTCCATCCTTATTACATGTGTCAATAGTCCATTCTTATTACATGTGTCAATAGTCCATCCTTATTACATGTGTCAATAGTCCATCCTTATTACATGTGTCAATAGTCCATTCTTATTACATGTGTCAATAGTCCATCCTTATTACATGTAACATGTGTCAGTTGTACAGTACATGAATCCATCCTTATTACCTGTAACCTGTGTCAGTTGTACAGTACATGAATCCATCCTTATTACCTGTAACCTGTGTCAGTTGTAAATGATTCCATCCTTATTACCTGTAACCTGTGTCAGTTGTACAGTACATGAGTCCATCCTTATTACCTGTAACTTGTGTCAGTTGTACAGTACATGAATCCATCCTTATTACCTGTAACCTGTGTTAGTTGTAAATGGTTACAGGCAATAAGGATGGAATCATTTACAACTGACACAGCTTACAGGTAATAAGGATGGATTCATGTACAGTGCAGTCGAAGGACTCGTGTACTATTGACACAAGTTACAGGTAATAAGGGTGGACTCATGTACTGTACAAATGTGTACATTCTTATTACCTGTAACTTGTGTCAGTTGTACAGTACATGAGTCCATCCTTATTACCTGTAACTTGTGTCAATATTACACGAGTCCTTCGATTCCATCCTTATTACCTGTAACCTGTGCCAATTGTACACGAGTCCTCCGATTCCATCCTTATTACCTGTAACCTGTGCAAGTTGTACACGAGTTCTTCGACTCCATCCTTATTACCTGTAACCTGTGCCAATTGTACACGAGTCCTTCAACTCCATCCTTATTACCTGTTACCTGTGCCAATTGTACACGAGTCCTCCGATTCCATCCTTATTACCTGTAACCTTAAACCAGGCGGTTCAATGTATCAGAGTCAATCCTCCAATCACGTTTAAAGAACATGATCTATACAATAATAAGAGGAGGGCATTGTTCCTTGATTTTCTCCATGGGGCTGTTCGAAACAAGAAAACAGTGATACAAAGTATAACAAGCCAGTCAAAACAGTTACATAAGAAAACAGTAAGGGAATGTAAACAAACAGTGTGTAGATGTTACAATTTTTTTTTTGTAATTGTCAACAATCAATACACATTTATCATGAATGATTTAAGCACCAGATAAACTATGGCCATCATGAGACAAAATGAACATATTTTTAATTTTGGCATCTGTGTTGTTGTATAATGTTAAAATATGAATATGATAGACATCTGAAACACAGGTGGCTGTATCGGTATTGGGAACTAAAAACAAAAAAATTAAAAATAAAAAATGTAAAAAAAAAATCAAATGAAAAACGCGATTTCCCGGTAGGTATACATCACTATGGAACAAAATAAAGCACATATTCACCGCATCTTGGTCATATATGACGCTTGCTTTTTCAAAGACGAAGGGAAAAGTTAAAAAAGCAAGCATTGCAGATGATCATGACTATTCAAAACAATTGCAGCATTATTTTGTTTGAATATTCTAAGCTGACGATTTCTCGTCAAATACAGCAATTTTAAAAAAGGTAAGCGTTATATTTATGTTTATTACTTGTTCCGTTGTTGAAATCCCCTCTGATTGAATTGATTGACACTGGTACATTCGGGGAATCGCCACCAATAGCGGTGAATATGTGCTTTATTTTGTTCCATAGTGATGTATACATACCGGGAAATCGCGTTTTTCGAAGCATTTTGACTTGTCACAGAAAACTGTTGTTTGATCGAATTGTTTTCGGTTTCGAGAACGACATACATCTGCGGTTCAAACCAACCCAGTTGTGGATAATTCTCGGAATTTGGCCAGTGAAATAATTGATGAAAACAGTTAGGTATCAAATGTTTACCAGAGAGAGCTTCAAACCTTGTCTATAACTACGATACTCTGAGACATTTTTTTCAGGAAACTTAAAATATGTTTGTTTTCAACAAATAACATGAAAAATGTTTTTTATTTATTTATTTATTTATTTTTTTTTTTTATATATTTTTTTTTTTTTAGTTCCAAAACTGATACAACCACATGTGATCTGAGATAGTATTTGAAATGGATCACTAAATAGAATGTTGTCTCATGATTAGAATGTGAGAAATTGGGAAAATATCATGGTTAGAATATAAAGAATTGGTAAATAATCATAATTATAAACAATTTAAAGACGACTTAATGATAATATAATAGTAATTGGATTGAAAGATTAGCATCTGTGAAGGTAATCTGAGATTTTAGCAATGTTAATTTTCATTAGAAGAATGGGTTTAATGTCTTTTTATTATTGAAATCTGATCAGTAGTTCATGAGAATAAGTAGCAGTGGAGCAGACCTCTTCAAACTCTTTAGAAGATGCTTCCGTTAAAGTTCAGTTAAAACTGTTTAATGATTGAAGAGATGTTGCTGATTTTAAAATCAGACAGCACCAAAAAGAGATACATATATAGCTGTACACACAATCAGTTAGTAATATTCAAACACAAGTTCCTTTATACTATTCTTATAATTAATATCAATTATTGAACAAATGCAAGTTATGTAGAAAAACTACGGTAACAGGGCACCACAGGCTTTTGAAAAATCAAAGATTGCCGTCTGTCTCTTTAGTAAAGTTTCATTTTCAATCATAATCGGTGAGGATACCGATTTGGAACCAGCTGTATTCTTATGATGAAAACAGATTTATAGACTGTATCCGTGAAATTTACATCTAATTCTTGTAGTAAACACCAGTAGAATCTGAGTTCTGTGCGCATGCGCAGATCAATGATACGTAATTCAAGTAGTAGAAGGCCCATAAAATGCCTGAATATACCAATTTGACTGCATTCCGGTATTCTTACTACAATACGGTTGTTTTACGAACAGTAAAATGACGTTGATACACAGTCCAACACCCATAGTAGTTTTCTGAGATAGCTAAAAGTGTTTAGGCCAGAAAAAAAATTACCTGTGTTTCTGGTTACCCGACCGTCCCTATTTTTCGGCGCCGACCCTACAGTTTTTTATCATAAAAAAACAAAAAAAGGACGAAAAACTGGGTACGAATCGGTAATGTACGAAAAGATTGAGTACGAAACATGCACTAAAACATGGCCGCATTCATGGTGCACTGCGCGTCCGTTTTGGCTATTATAATTGGAAAATGCAGCAATGGGACAGAGCAGAAGTTTATGAAAAACATTAATCATGACATGCTGCCAGCATATTTGTCCTTCCAATACCACCTAGCCTCAGGAAATGATAAATTCAATCTTTCACAGCCAATGTAAGATGGAACTCTCAGGGTCGGAGCTATTGTGATCACTTTTTGCCTGTCACTCCATCTGCCGTCCGTCAACAAATAAACTCATATATAAATGGCAGAAAATATTTGTTTTCAATTTATTTTATTCAAAACAGCATGTAATAGGAACCACATATATAATTTTATTTAGCCATTTAGAAATATTGACTGCCTTGTTTTCTGGAAAAGCGTAATGGTCTGTCTGGTCTACATAGTTGCAAAATGACTTTTTTCTTATGTCTTTATCAAACTAAAGACAACATGTATTTATTGTACATCACTTTGATAGTCAGATAAGTGTTTAAGTCTGAAATCATGACAATTTATTAAATTAATTTGTTCCTTCCTTTTAATAGAAACTTTGACTACCATGTTTTCTTGGAAAAGCATAATGGTTTGTCCCTCTACATAGTTATACAATGGTTGTGAAATATCATGCGTCATGCGTGTAGCTGCCTATATGCAGATACGCAGCTGTGTACGAACATTTTGACCAAAAAAATGCATTTCAAAGCAATTTTAATGATTTGCTAGTAAATTGCATTCTATGCATGCATTGCTTCTTTTGAAAAAATGGTCTAGCTACGCCCCTGAATGTCTTTATCAAACTAGACATTTAAAGGTATTTGTTGGACAGCACTTTGATAGCAAGATAATTCTTGGTCTGATATCATGATAATTGGTGATTATGGATGTACATGTACTCAGCTCAGAAGCAATCTTTATTTGCTTTACAAATTGAAATGTCTTGTAGACTGATCTATAAATTTGTTAACGTGACACAAAGGATGTGAGAGATGCAGTATTGGAATATTCATTTGGCTACATTCAACATCAAGAGTCATCCATTGATGAAGTGGCTCACAATATGGTGTTCTCTCATTCCTATGAATAACAATTAGTTAAGCAGTAAGCCAGTTGTGTAATATCATCAAAATTCCATCAGCAGACAAAAGTGACCGAGAGTGAGCAAACAAAGCATATTGAGTTGGTTTGCAGTTATTGAAGAAATGTCGTTAATCAATACTAATAAAGTGTTGATGCTGGGATTTAATGGGTCTTTTTATGAATGAATAAAGGATTATGAGAGTGTGTGGGTGAAAAAATGATAATAAAAATCCATCTTGAAGGGGTCGGTTACAAATTTAAGGCTGGCTGCATTGTACAGCTTCATTTAGAATCACTTCAAATAGATATTTATACAGAACTACTGTGTTCAAACATGCGTACATGTAAATGTACAATACATTTATAATCTTATGACATATAGGCACTAATGCCAGAATTTTTTGATTTGTTGGTTTACGGGAGAGCCTGACCTGTTTTTTGCCTTAATCAAAATAAAATTTAAAATCCCAGTTTTGTTTTTATTGCCAGTCCGACTTTGAATGTAAGTAGTGTGAAGAATTTGTTCAGAGAAGTTCCGTATCCATACATTTTCGTACCATTAATGCAAATCAGAAGACAAGTAAACATAACAGTTCTAGACTTTATACTGTGCTCACACAGTTTTGATATAATTATTCACTTTGAAAAAAAACACCTTTGAATTCACTGACAATTTGACCTGTGACAGACCACGGTATCCACAGTCTGCATCCCTATGCCTGACAAGGCTGAAACATTTACTAAACAAACTCGTAGCAGGTGTAAAGAACAGTCAGGGCTTTGAACTTTCAACTGTCCCAGTAGTGCACGCTGTGGATAGCAAGGGTTTTGCATCCAAAAACTAGCTAAGGAAAACAGTTGTCCCAGAGGTTTCACTATATTTTACCAGAAATTAGTTTCTATTATAAAAATGTATACATTAATAATAAAAATGTATACATTAATAAGAATCCTTATTTTATGGTATTGTTAAACACAAGATTTTGAGATATTAAAAAAAGCAAAAGTGCATTTTCAGTTTTTCAAAGGTGATCCTTTTGATAGTGACTTTTAAAAAAAACTTTTCAAGAGAATAATATTATTTCAATAAAATTAATTGCTCTCTCATTTAGTAAAATAAATTATTTAAGATACTTTGTTAAAAATTATTTTATGTTAATAAACCTAGTTGCTGCAACAATTAAGCCCAAGCAATAAATCCTTTAAACAGAAAATTTGACCATGCCTTATTCATTTTGTTGATGTAATATATACCATCTTTAAGAGCTTGGGTAACATATTTCTAAACATCGGGTTTATGAAGAAATGGCAGTCGAGGAAGTTTTCATTCTGACTGTTTGTTCCTAAAGTATTTAGGCACTCTTCTGTTTTTTGGCAATACAAATAAAACAATAGTTATCAAATAATGTTCATTGACCTAACTAATGCCTATTCTTTCTGAATAATTCATTGGGAACAGTCTGGTAAAAACCAGTTTAAGCACATATTTTTGAAGTACAAAGATATACTGTTAGAAGCTATTCTGTTTAATGAAAATCGGGTACTAACCCTGTGAAAAGCTATAATAAATGGGTACTAACCCCGGAAAAAAGGGTACTAACCCCGACTGACAGTAATATAATGTACTTCCAAAATAACGCTACGATTTCAAACATTATGTTGATAATGGGGATAGACATTTAAACTGTGTATTATTGACTTTAATAAACTCGTTGGATTAAAATATAGGATACTCAATAGAGCCTCGTATCCCGTCGTTTTATCCAACTTATTTGATAGAATCAATAATGTATAGTCACTCATGTACCATAAGATCCTCTATATACAGCAGTAATCTGCATAGAGTTTATGGAAACTGGGAAAGGATTTGTAGGTTTCTGAATGAGTGACCCCATTTCAAAATCATTTTAACTTGTTTGTATTTTCAGATGTGTTGAATGATGCCATATTTGATGAAGATCATGATGAGATGGTTATTGTTAAAGACATAGAAATGTTCTCCCTCTGTGAACACCATCTTGTGCCTTTCATTGGAAAAGTAAGTTTTATTTGTGCCTTTCATTGGGAAAGTAAGTTGTAATTGTACCTTTCTTAGGAAAAGTAAGTTGTAATTGTGCCTTTCATTTGAAAAGTAAGTTGTAATTGTGCCTTTCATTGGAAAAGTAAGTTGTAATTGTGCCTTTCATTGGAAAAGTAAGAGTTGTAATTGTGCCTTTCATTGGAAAAGTAAGTTGTAATTGTGCCTTTCATTGGAAAAGTAAGAGTTGTAATTGTGCCTTTCATTGGAAAAGTAAGAGTTGTAATTGTGCCTTTCATTGGAAAAGTAAGAGTTGTAATTGTGCCTTTCATTGGAAAAGTAAGTTGTAATTGTGCCTTTCATTGGAAAAGTAAGAGTTGTAATTGTGCCTTTCATTGGAAAAGTAAGTTGTAATTGTGCCTTTCATTGGAAAAGTAAGTTGTAATTGTGCCTTTCATTGGAAAAGTAAGTTGTAATTGTGCCTTTCATTGGAAAAGTAAGTTGTAATTGTGCCTTTCATTGGAAAAGTAAGAGTTGTAATTGTGCCTTTCATTGGAAAAGTAAGAGTTGTAATTGTGCCTTTCATTGGAAAAGTAAGTTGTAATTGTGCCTTTCATTGGAAAAGTAAGAGTTGTAATTGTGCCTTTCATTGGAAAAGTAAGAGTTGTAATTGTGCCTTTCATTGGAAAAGTAAGTTGTAATTGTGCCTTTCATTGGAAAAGTAAGTTGTAATTGTGCCTTTCATTGGAAAAGTAAGAGTTGTAATTGTGCCTTTCATTGGAAAAGTAAGTTGTAATTGTGCCTTTCATTGGAAAAGTAAGAGTTGTAATTGTGCCTTTCATTGGAAAAGTAAGAGTTGTAATTGTGCCTTTCATTGGAAAAGTAAGTTGTAATTGTGCCTTTCATTGGAAAAGTAAGAGTTGTAATTGTGCCTTTCATTGGAAAAGTAAGTTGTAATTGTGCCTTTCATTGGAAAAGTAAGAGTTGTAATTGTGCCTTTCATTGGAAAAGTAAGTTGTAATTGTGCCTTTCATTGGAAAAGTAAGTTGTAATTGTGCCTTTCATTGGAAAAGTAAGTTGTAATTGTGCCTTTCATTGGAAAAGTAAGAGTTGTAATTGTGCCTTTCATTGGAAAAGTAAGAGTTGTAATTGTGCCTTTCATTGGAAAAGTAAGTTGTAATTGTGCCTTTCATTGGAAAAGTAAGAGTTGTAATTGTGCCTTTCATTGGAAAAGTAAGAGTTGTAATTGTGCCTTTCATTGGAAAAGTAAGTTGTAATTGTGCCTTTCATTGGAAAAGTAAGTTGTAATTGTGCCTTTCATTGGAAAAGTAAGAGTTGTAATTGTGCCTTTCATTGGAAAAGTAAGAGTTGTAATTGTGCCTTTCATTGGAAAAGTAAGAGTTGTAATTGTGCCTTTCATTGGAAAAGTAAGTTGTAATTGTGCCTTTCATTGGAAAAGTAAGTTGTAATTGTGCCTTTCATTGGAAAAGTAAGAGTTGTAATTGTGCCTTTCATTGGAAAAGTAAGTTGTAATTGTGCCTTTCATTGGAAAAGTAAGAGTTGTAATTGTGCCTTTCATTGGAAAAGTAAGAGTTGTAATTGTGCCTTTCATTGGAAAAGTAAGAGTTGTATTTGTGCCTTTCATTGGAAAAGTAAGTTGTAATTGTGCCTTTCATTGGAAAAGTAAGTTGTAATTGTGCCTTTCATTGGAAAAGTAAGAGTTGTAATTGTGCCTTTCATTGGAAAAGTAAGAGTTGTAATTGTGCCTTTCATTGGAAAAGTAAGAGTTGTAATTGTGCCTTTCATTGGAAAAGTAAGAGTTGTAATTGTGCCTTTCATTGGAAAAGTAAGTTGTAATTGTGCCTTTCATTGGAAAAGTAAGTTGTAATTGTGCCTTTCATTGGAAAAGTAAGTTGTAATTGTGCCTTTCATAGGAAAAGTAAGTTGTAATTGTGCTTTTCATTGGAAAAGTAAGTTGTAATTGTGCCTTTCATTGGAAAAGTAAGAGTTGTAATTGTGCCTTTCATTGGAAAAGTAAGAGTTGTAATTGTGCCTTTCATTGGAAAAGTAAGAGTTGTAATTGTGCCTTTCATTGGAAAAGTAAGTTGTAATTGTGCCTTTCATTGGAAAAGTAAGTTGTAATTGTGCCTTTCATTGGAAAAGTAAGTTGTAATTGATCCTTTCATAGGAAAAGTAAGTTGTAATTGTGCTTTTCATTGGAAAAGTAAGTTGTAATTGTGCCTTTCATTGGAAAAGTAAGTTGTAATTGTGCCGTAATTGTGCCGTAATTGTGCCTTTTATAGGAAAAGTAAGTTGTAATTGGCACTGCCTTTCATTGGAAAAGTAAGTTGTAATTTTACCTTTCATTGGAAAAGTAAATTCTGATTGACATGTAAGCCCTAACAGAATTTTAAAACGTTTTGTGAGAAAATTCAGTTTCATATCATGCCTTAATTCATGAGGAAAGTAAGTTCAGTTGATAGGAAAGTACACGCACATTTGGTGGGCATTCATAAGAAAATAACAGATGAACACCATCTTGTCTTTTGGAAGTAAGTTCCTTATTATGCATTTATAGTAAAACAGGGAGTTAATTATAATATATATAGGAAAAGTAAGTTGAGTTTTCTTCTTTTCTATTAAATATTGAGCATTCAGTGGAAAAGTAAGATACATGTATATGAATAATGGGCTTTATAGTTACTTACTGGACCTAATATGAGGATGGGCCTTATAGTTACATTGATTGGTCTTTAGGCCTTTTTCAAGTAATGGTCTTGTAGCAACACCCTGGGCGTAATACAAGTACGGTAATAAGCCATTATAGTTACACCCTGTGCCTCATTCAAGAAATGGGCCTAAACATTATACCTTGGGTCTAATATGAGTAATGGATGTTATAATTACACCTTGGACCTAATGGACCTATCAATTCAATGTTTTCCCCCCACTGGTGGAGGATTATGTCTAATACCCTACCTCCTTGTCATCGTTGATGTCTAATCCCATGGGTATGCTCTTTCCCCACCCTCCACCCCACGACCAGGAAAACATTGATAGGTGCGTTAAGATGCATATCATTTAAAAGCTGTGAAAAAACTTTTGTTTTAAGCAGGTTTATTCAATGTATTAAGTTTATTATATTATATCAATGTACTTTGTTACATTACTATAACAGTAGGTAATGTTATATGTTTATTTATTTTAGGTCTCAATTGGATATCTACCAAATAAAAGAGTTTTAGGCCTTAGCAAGTTAGCAAGGTAAGTGTCTGCTGCTGTATAATCTGATGATATTGAAGGTCTCGTATAAACGCTTCTCTTTTGTAAAATGCACATTAAAGCAGAGTATATGGTGAGCAATATTGTCCTATAGCTTACAACACCGACTTGGATGCCAGTAGATGATCTAGAATACAGAGACTGTAACTCCCTTAATCACACCATGAAATACTCTTTCAAAAAGATGTGTTGTATTAACTGAAATTAATTATGATATGAATCTGATCTTTTTTGCAAGCTTCTTTTACCAAAATAATGTTTATACCCAGTAATCCAACAGATATAAGCAAGGCTGCAGTTTTTAGTTTTGATTGGAATATCTGTACGTTGGGATCTTTGTGGAAATCTTTCGCAATTCTGCTTTTTGTTTTGACTGGGTTTTTTGTTTACGTTCAAGAAAGGCACGAATTATCATCAGAATCTGTTATTAATGCTGCTTCTTGATGCTAATATTGTTTTCTGAAAGTTCCATGATTTCCATAAATGGATACAACGTAAAGCCGTCTGATCACATTGGTTTGTGTATGTCTGTGTGATGGGCCAGCGTAAGCAGCTTCATCTATATTCATTGGAAACCTCAGACCAGGATTATAGCGGGATTCTAACTTCTTCTTGTTCGACATGTTTTAAGTGGCTGATTACATTGACTGGAATAGTATTACGTATGTAAACAAACATGGCCTTTTGTCCTTTTCACCTTATTTAAACACTAATTTGGTTTGTAAAATTCTTGGACAACCTATTGTTGTCAATGAAAGGAAGTAAGTACAGTCAAACCCGTTTTAAGCAGCCACTCAAGGGAAAGACCAATAGTGACCTCTAAAGGCAGGTGGCTGCTAATTAAAGGTTGATTTACATTAACATTGTTTAAACGGGATATAGAAAATGTGGCTGCTTAAGACAGGTGCTTGCTTAATAGTGGTGGCCACTAACTCAGGTTTGACTGTATATCATTTTAGGACACATATAGATAAAATCTGGAAACAGATATGTATGTTATTCCTCAATTTAAATTATATATTGAACAAAATAAGTTTAGCACAACTTTTTAGGAACATAGCTCAAACATATGAACATCAATATAATTGTTTGAAGTTTTTAGAAATGTTATAGGTATGGATGTGATTTTCAAAATATTGTTATTTTATTATTTTCTAAAGGAGTATCACAATTACCACCCATATAATAAAAAAATAAAAAAATTGTTTTACAAACATATTGCTTTGAACAAGTTTACCGTTTGCATACCGGTAGTCAAGAATTCTCAAATTCTGTCATTGTTTAAAAAATGCTAAAATGTTTTCACAAACATTTTTATTCTGAAACAAAAATGTTACATATTTTGTAATTTTAGTATTATCTGCCTTCTCATTTAAATGATAACAATTTTCGAAACCTATAAAAGTATGCTTCCAACATATTTTATGTGCTAAATTTATTTTGTTCAATATAGTTGAAAACTGAGAATCAAGCTTTTATCCACCTCAGATTTGAAGCAATTGAAAGAACAATAGATATTTACTTGAATTAGATAAATATAGAGTTTACATGAAGAATGTTAAGTAGATATTATATATAGACAAAACGTCAAGTTTCTACTTAATTTGTTTATACATTCTATATTTGTAATCTGAAATTATTATAAACATGTTGTATTCATATATCTTCATCCATGTAATGTATAATAGGGTTATTATATACTGTTCAACTTGTTTCTTATGATGGGCCGGTGGACTAAATTATGAAATAAAAGAGTTCTTGAGTTCTTACACCCCTTAGTGCCACAAACAGATCCAAAATACAATGGAGCATGAAAAACTGTCATCTAAAAAACTCTACTGTGTTCTTGTTGTTCTGTATAATACCAGCATTAGAGTAGTTGTTAAAAGCAAACAATAAAACTGATAGACTAGTTACAAGCAAGTGATAAAACTGATCCGTCCCAATTAAGGAACAGCGGGTGTTTGCATTGATTTCTCCAGTGCTGACTGCTTATAAAGGCTGTGCTTCATTTGTGGATGTCGTGAATTGCTGAATTAGTGGTCTTTTTAGCAGCCTACAGACACTGAAAGCATTATATATTTGACATAACAGTCGGTGACTCTGTAGTCACTTTGTTGGCAGTTAAATTCACAGAAAATATTTACACATTCACAGAGGATCTTAAATGAGTGCCTGTTTAATGTTGACTTTTTTAAACAAGTTGGATAAAATTACATATTTGTGATGCCAGGCTGTGTTTTATCCAACGAGTTTAATAAATTCAATATTAAATAAACATGAATGTGAGATTCTGTTTATCATATAACTCCAAAAAAGCTACATAAGGTAAATTTTTAGTGTAGCCTACTATATATAATTTTGCTGTACGATGACATCGTATTTTTGTATGTTGACGTCGTAGGATGACACTACCTTGTCGATATCCGTAATCTGGTATTTTAAATGGTTACGGAAGTCGACGAGGCAATTCTGATGCACACCCACCTGAACGGAAAGGACCAAATGATGATTCGACTCATTTGCTATTTATTTCACTATAATTTGTAATATGATAAATATAGCATGGCTTTATTACACAGCCACACTACACAATAGTCAGTGAAATCCTTGATTTGTTGGAATATTAAACACGCACTATGCCATTTGCTTTTCTCTGAGGGATGGATCACAGAATCTTTTTAAAAGAAGATAATTTTCGCATTTCTGCAAATATAATGCGATTTTCACGCATTTTACATTCAAAGCTCATAAATTGAATACGTATTTCATGTCCATTTATGTATGTTACACGTTAACTTCAGCTAGGGTATTGACCTACAACAATCCAAACTGTTTCATCGAGACCCAAATGCTATTAGAATTATTCATCACGAAAACTCACTTTAGCTTGATTATTCAAAGGAAAAAGAGCTTATGTAATCACCCTGCTTCGCCTTCTCAATCCACTTTCAGTTTTGTGCGTAAGCTGCGATCGCAGATCTATATCTTTTACAGTTCTTGTCATAGCTCAACCAAATTTGGCCATGAGGATTCCTTGTAGGGCTGTCTGATACTACATGCATTATCTTATGTAATTTTGATTCCTATAAGCACTGGAACCCAAATTCTGATGTTCATTTGTCCGATTTCGCATCAGATTTTGCATGTGTGTTTACAGGTCTATATCTCTTTTAGCAGAAGAAAATTAACTGCTACACCTGCAATTAAAAATAAAGAGTAAATATATCTGTGTTAGTTTCGTTTATTCTGACACTGTACTTTTGGTGCATATGGCCACCTCAGTCCTCACCTCATCCCCACCATCAATCCAGTTGTGGAACTTAAAAATTACATAAATTATCATCCTGGTCACAACTCATTGGTGGTAATGGGTGGGGTGTATGGGATGGGTCACACAACAGATTCTTTTGGTGTGTTTGTGATCCATCTCTGCTATTTCTTTAAAAAATGCTTATATGAAGAGATATGCCTCTTCTTCTGAGGCATCTCAAGCGAATAATTTGCTGTTCTATGAAAAAGTAAACAGTCGAGCCGCGCTGTTCTCCTACAGCTCTTGTTATGTCACTGAAATAGAAAACAAAAATAACTGATTAAAGCACCAACACACCAGTCTTTTTCGGGACGCAAATCGTATTCATTAGAAGTAACGCTTTCAGCATATATGCTTGCTCATCTATATACCAGTGTCACTTGTCATAAAATGCATCCAGATGAAAGCGAAAATATAACATTTTAAAACTATGTGTGATATGTTGAAAGAATAATCTATCATCTTTCAATATCCATCAACAAATTTCAAATTGTAAGTGTTTTCATTGTGAAAGTATCACCGCAAAAAGGTCACATCAAGTCTGGTACAAAAAACAAAGATGGTGGTATACCGGTGTATAAATCACCTCGCATGTTTTTATGTTAGCACCAGATGTTGGTCATATTTGGGAACATGTGACCTGATTTATTATGAAGCAAGATGGCCAAGCTTAAAACTAGCAGACGACACCAAAAAAGCAAATTTGATCAAATTTGAGACAGGCATGCTATTTTTTCCTGAAGGGCCAGCAGAGCTTATGGGATGGCGAGTTGTCCGCCGTTTGTAAATTGTCCGTCCGTCGTTAACTTTTGTCTTGTTACCACGATAGGGCCTTTATTTTTCATTCGATCTTTACCAAACTTTAACAGGTTGTTAATATCAATGAAAGCTCGGACAAGTTCGAAAACCAGCCAGATCGGAATAATTTCACCGGAGTTATGACCCTTGTTTTGCTGAAAAATGCCATATTAAGCCATGTGAACACTCTAGCACCTTCATTTATTATTTGATCTTTACCAAACTTGCACAGATTGTTAATATCAATGAAAGCTCGGACAATTTTGAAAACCAGCCAAATTGGATCAGTAACACCGGAGTTATGGCCCTTGTTTTTTTCTGCATTGTGAACGCTCTAGCACCTTCATTTATTATTTGATCTTTACCAAACTTGCACAGATTGTTAATATCAATGAAAGCTCGGACAATTTTGAAAATCAGCTGAATTGGGTAAGTAACACCAGAGTTATGGTCCTTGTTTTTTCTGAAAATGATATTTTCTGCCTTATGAACACTCTAGGGCCTTCAATATTAATCGGATCTTTACTTAACTTTGCCAGTGTCTTTATATCAATGAAAGCTCAAACAAGTTCGAAAACCGGCAAGATCGAAATAATTTCAACGGAGTTATGGCCCTTGTTTTGCTAAAAAATGCCATATTAAGCCTTGTGAACACTCTAGCACCTTCATTTATTATTTCATCTTTACCAAACTTGCACAGATTGTATATTATCAATGAAAGCTCGGACAAGTTTGAAAACCACTAGATCGGACTATTAACAGCAGAGTTATTGCCCCTGATTTAGTTAAAAATGCTATATTTTGCTTCGTGAAGATGATAGGGGCTTCATTGTTCATCCAATCTTTACCAAACTTTATCAGATTGTTAATATCAATGAAAGCTCGGACAAGTTCGAAAACCATTCATATCGGACCAGTAACAGCGGAGTTTTGACCCTTGATTTTGTTCAAAATACTATATTTTGCCTCGTTAAGACTTTATTTTTTATCCGATCTTAACCAAACTTGATCAGATTGTTAATGTCAATAAAAGCTCGGTCAAGTTCGAAAACCGGACAGATCGGACCAGTAACAGCGGAGTTATGGCTCTTGATTTTGTTAAAAATGCTATAATTTGCCTTGTCTTACGATAGAGCCTTCATTTTGCATCTGATCTTTGCCAAACTCTACCTGATTTTTTTCATTTTTTATTTTTATATTATAATTTTTTTTTTTTTTTTTTTTTTTTTTTTCATTTATATTTTTTGTTGTTGTTTTTTTAGCTCTATGTTGGACCAGTCAGAGGAGTTATGGCTCTTGATTTAGTTAAAAATGCTATATTTTGCCTCGTTAATACGGTAGGGCCTTCATTTTTCATCTGATCTTTACCAAACTTTACCCGATTCTTTAGTTATGGCCCTTGATTTAGTTGATAAGCTCATTTTGCCCAAAACTTTTCAAAAAATGTTAATGGCAGTCTCTCGCTTCATTTGATGTTATAAGAGCCATGTTAGCCAGTAGAGCGTCCACAGGTCCTCTTGGGCCTCTTGTTTCCTTTTAAAATGAAAAATATTTAATAATTTTGATTTTTTTCCTGTGTTGACACATAGCGGCAATCTAGGTCAACACATTTGCATACAAATGACCTTATGAACAGACATTGCATGATGGGAATGGGATTTTTACAAACTACCCCGGTAATAAGCAACCACCGGCAAATAGAGGAATCACCATATACTGAAATACATCTTGGATTCTTTTACTCGTTTTACACACAAACTATACAGTACTCATGGTTTCTTTTACAAATTTTACATACCAGGGCTCTGGAAATATTTTGAAAATCCACTTGCCCTGTCCAAAATGTCACTTGCCCCAAATTTAAAAGTCACTTGCCCCAAAATCAAGCCTTTGTGAACATACCAAAAAAATTTGATACACACCACTAGCGGATACGGGGGGGTGGGGGGCCCCACTAAAAATTCCGGATCATATATGTATGTCCATGTTACTGTAGATAAAATATCAAAAAAGTTCGATGCACGCCCTCAGTATAAAAACATTTCTCGCTCGCTCCACGCATAATGGCTCATGAGTGGTTTAATTAACACATTGTTAAATCCTTTTATTTGCAAACGGACTTTTTTACCCTATCAGTGCACTACCGCAACCGTTTTATGAGGCTAGGAACGGACCCGAAAATTGACCAAAATCTTACGCCCACCATCAAACAATTTCGATGCACGCCCTCAGTATAAACAATTATCTCGCTCGCTTCGCTCGCTCCACGCATAATGGCTAATAAGTGGTTTAATTAACACATTGTTAATTCCTTTTATTTGAAAACGGACTTTTTTTACCCTATCAATGCACTACCGCAACCATTTTATGAGGCTAGGAACAGACCCGAAAATTGACCAAAATCTTACGCCCACCATCAAACAATTTCGATGCACGCCCTCAGTATAAACAATTTTCTCGCTCGCTCCACGCATTATGGCTAATGAGTGGTTTAATTAACACATTGTTAAATCCTTTTATTTGAAAACAGACTTTTTTACCCTATCAATGCACTACCGCAACTGTTTTATGAGGCTAGAAACGGACCCGAAAATTTACCAAAATCTTACGCCCCCAATCAAACAATTTCGATGCACGCCCTTAGTATATAAAAAAAATCCTCGCGTCGCACGCTCGCTCCACGCATAATGGCTAATGAGTTGTTTAATTAGCACATTGTTAAATCCTTTTATTTGAAAACGGACTTTTTTACCGTATCAGTGCACTACCGCAACCGTTTGATGAGGCTAGATACGGACCCGAAAATTGACCAAAATCTTACGCCCCCCCCCCATCAAACAATTTCGATGCACGCCCTCAGTATAAAAATATTTCTCGCTCGCTTCGCTCACTCTACGCATAATGGCTAATGAGTGGTTTAATTAACACATTGTTAAATCCTTTTATTTGAAAACGGACTTTTTTACTCTTAATTTATCAATGCACTACCGCAACCGTTTTATGAGGCTAGAAACGGACCCGATTATTGACCAAAATCTTACGCCCCCCCCTAAGCTGAAATCCTGGATCCGCCCCTGCACACTATGTAGTACTCATGGTCTACACAATTTACATACACGCTATGCTCTCTCATGGTTTCTCACACATTTTACACACAAACTATACAATACTCATGGTTTCTTTTACAAATTTTACATACACATTATGTAGTACTCATGGTCTACTCATTTTACCTACACGCTATGCTTTCTCATGGATTATTTTACACATTTAACATACACAATACGACTGCACAATGTACCCATGGCTTCTTAAAGTTGCACAATTTTACTTGACTGATAACTTCAGGAAAATGTTTACCTTTTATATTTCTCAAATGCTTAGCCCTTTTTCTTTATAACAGGCATTTAATGATTTTAATTGCCAGTTTTTGTCAATATTCAAAAAGAGTTTTGAAATAATATCTGAACTGGATGTCCACTGTACATACCAGTTTGCAATTTAACTGTGCTGTGATTGGCTAATAGCGCTGCCTGTGTAGTACTATTACCTTATTACCTTGATTTTCTTTAATTTCAGAATTGTAGAAATATTTAGCAGAAGATTGCAAGGTATGATATTTGTTATCTACTTTTATTCAGTTAAAGGCTTACTTATGGAATGGCACATTGTCTGCCCGTCCATTCTTGCTCATTCTTGTGGAGATGGTAATTTTAGTAACACTAAATTTTTGGAGAATTACAAAGTTCAAACTTTGCATGAACATAAAAAAAGCAAAAAGACGGAAAAAAGGCGATGTTGTCACCCGAGTCGCCCACAAACGACTCTTAATATTAACTTGCTATCTTACTAGTATCTTCAGCAACTTGATTTCATTTTCACATATCTTTGAACCTGTTCTCCGAATTCTAAGAAACCATCAAAATAATATGTTTTATATGTATTGTCATTGTTTCAGTTCAAGAAAGATTAACAAAGCAGATTGCTGTAGCAATTACAGAAGCAATACAGCCTGCCGGTGTGGGAGTTGTCATAGAAGCTACGTAAGTGACATTCTTTACTGTATAACACTACAGCCTGCTGGTGTGGGAGTTGTAATAGAAGCTACGTAAGTGACATTCTTTGCTGTATAACACTACAGCCTGCCGGTGTGGGAGTTGTCATAGAAGCTACGTAAGTGACATTCTTTGCTGTATAACACTTCAGCCTGCCGGTGTGGGAGTTGTCATAGAAGCTACGTAAGTGACATTCTTTACTGTATAACACTACAGCCTGCCTGTGTGGGAGTTGCCATAGAAGCTACGTAAGTGACATTCTTTGCTGTATAACACTGCAGCCTGCCGGTGTGGGAGTTGTCATAGAAGCTACGTAAGTGACATTCTTTGCTGTATAACACTGCAGGATGCCGGTGTGGGAGTTGTCATAGAAGCTACGTAAGTGACATTCTTTGCTGTATAACACTACAGCCTGCCTGTGTGGGAGTTGTAATAGAAGCTACGTAAGTGACATTCTTTGCTGTATAACACTACAGCCTGCCTGTGTGGGAGTTGTCATAGAAGCTACGTAAGTGACATTCTTTGCTGTATAACACTACAGCCCGCCGGTGTGGGAGTTGTCATAGAAGCTACGTAAGTGACATTCTTTGCTGTATAACACTGCAGCTTGCCTGTGTGGGAGTTGTCATAGAAGCTACATAAGTGACATTCTTTGCTGTATAACACTACAGCCTGCCTGTGTGGGAGTTGTAATAGAAGCTACGTAAGTGACATTCTTTGCTGTATAACACTACAGCCTGCCTGTGTGGGAGTTGTCATAGAAGCTACGTAAGTGACATTCTTTGCTGTATAACACTACAGCCTGCTGGTGTGGGAGTTGTCATAGAAGCTACGTAAGTGACATTCTTTGCTGTATAACACTACAGCCTGCCGGTGTGGGAGTTGTCATAGAAGCTACGTAAGTGACATTCTTTGTTGTATAACACTACAGCCTGCTGGTGTGGGAGTTGTCATAGAAGCTACGTAAGTGACATTCTTTGCTGTATAACACTACAGCCTGCCGGTGTGGGAGTTGTCATAGAAGCTACGTAAGTGACATTCTTTGCTGTATAACACTACAGCCTGCCTGTGTGGGAGTTGTCATAGAAGCTACGTAAGTGACATTCTTTGCTGTATAACACTACAGCCTGCCTGTGTGGGAGTTGTCATAGAAGCTACGTAAGTGACATTCTTTGCTGTATAACACTACAGCCTGCCTGTGTGGGAGTTGTCATAGAAGCTACGTAAGTGACATTCTTTGCTGTATAACACTACAGCCTGCCTGTGTGGGAGTTGTCATAGAAGCTACGTAAGTGACATTCTTTGCTGTATAACACTACAGCCTGCTGGTGTGGGAGTTGTCATAGAAGCTACGTAAGTGACATCCTTTGCTGTATAACACTGCAGCCTGCCTGTGTGGGAGTTGTAATAGAAGCTACGTAAGTGACATTCTTTGCTATATAACACTACAGCCTGCCGGTGTGGGAGTTGTCATAGAAGCTACGTAAGTGACATTCTTTGCTGTATAACACTGCAGCCTGCCTGTGTGGGAGTTGTCATAGAAGCTACGTAAGTGATATTCTTTGCTGTATAACACTGCAGCCTGCCTGTGTGGGAGTTGTAATAGAAGCTACGTAAGTGACATTCTTTGCTGTATAACACTACAGCCTGCCTGTGTGGGAGTTGTCATAGAAGCTACGTAAGTGATATTCTTTGCTGTATAACACTACAGCCTGCCTGTGTGGGAGTTGTTATAGAAGCTACGTAAGTGACATTCTTTGCTGTATAACACTACAGCCTGCCGGTGTAGGAGTTGTCATAGAAGCTACGTAAGTGACATTCTTTGCTGTATAACACTGCAGCCTGCCTGTGTGGGAGTTGTCATAGAAGCTACGTAAGTAACATTCTTTGCCGTATAACACTACAATCTGCCGGTGTGGGAGTTGTCATAGAAGCTACGTAAGTGACATTCTTTGCCGTATAACACTACAGCCTGCCGGTGTGGGAGTTGTCATAGAAGCTACGTAAGTGACATTCTTTGCCGTATAACACTACAGCCTACCGGTGTGGGAGTTGTCATAGAAGCTACGTAAGTGACATTCTTTGCTGTATAACACTACAGCCTGCCTGTGTGGGAGTTGTCATAGAAGCTACGTAAGTGACATTCTTTGCTGTATAACACTACAGCCTGCCGGTGTGGGAGTTGTCATAGAAGCTACGTAAGTGACATTCTTTGCTGTATAACACTACAGCCTGCCGGTTTAGGAGTTGTCATAGAAGCTACGTAAGTGACATTCTTTACTGTATAACACTACAGCCTGCCGGTGTGGGAGTTGTCATAGAAGCTACGTAAGTGACATTCTTTGCTGTATAACACTACAACCTGCCATTGTGGGAGTTGTCATAGAAGCTACGTAAGTGACATTCTTTACTATATAACACTGCAGCCTGCCGGTGTGGGAGTTGTCATAGAAGCTACATAAGTGACATTCTTTGCTGTATAACACTGCAGCCTGCTGGTGTGGGAGTTGTCATAGAAGCTACGTAAGTGACATTCTTTGCTGTATAACACTACAGCCTGCTGGTGTGGGAGTTGTCATAGAAGCTACGTAAGTGACATTCTTTGCTGTATAACACTGCAGCCTGCTGGTGTGGGAGTTGTCATAGAAGCTACGTAAGTGACATTCTTTGCTGTATAACACTGCAGCCTGCTGGTGTGGGAGTTGTGATAGAAGCTACGTAAGTGACATTCTTTGCTGTATAACACTGCAGCCTGACTGTGTGGGAGTTGTCATAGAAGCTACGTAAGTGACATTCTTTTCTGTATAACACTGCAGCCTGCTGGTGTGGGAGTTGTCATAGAAGCTACGTAAGTGACATTCTTTGCTGTATAACACTACAGCCTGCCGGTGTGGGAGTTGTCATAGAAGCTTTGTAAGTGACATTCTTTGCTGTATAACACTACAGCCTGCCGGTGTGGGAGTTGTCATAGAAGCTACGTAAGTGACATTCTTTGCTGTATAACACTGCAGCCTGATGGTGTGGGAGTTGTCATAGAAGCTACGTAAGTGACATTCTTTACTGTATAACACTACAGCCTGCCTGTGTGGGAGTTGTCATAGAAGCTACGTAAGTGACATTCTTTACTGTATAACACTACAGCCTGCCGGTGTGGGAGTTGTCACAGAAGCTACGTAAGTGACATTCTTTGCTGTATAACACTACAGCCTGCTGGTGTGGGAGTTGTCATAGAAGCTACGTAAGTGACATTCTTTGCCGTATAACACTATAGCCTGCCGGTGTGGGAGTTGTCACAGAAGCTACGTAAGTGACATTCTTTGCTGTATAACACTACAGCCTGCCGGTGTGGGAGTTGTCATAGAAGCTACGTAAGTGACATTCTTTGCTGTATAACACTACAGCCTGCCGGTGTGGGAGTTGTCATAGAAGCTACGTAAGTGACATTCTTTGCTGTATAACACTACAGCCTGCCGGTGTGGGAGTTGTCATAGAAGCTACGTAAGTGACATTCTTTGCTGTATAACACTACAGCCTACTGGTGTGGGAGTTGTCACAGAAGCTACGTAAGTGACATTCTTTGCTGTATAACACTACAGCCTGCTGGTGTGGGAGTTGTCACAGAAGCTACGTAAGTGACATTCTTTGCTGTATAACACTACAGCCTGCTGGTGTGGGAGTTGCCATAGAAGCTACGTAAGTGACATTCTTTGCTGTATAACACTGCAGCCTGCTGGTGTGGGAGTTGTCATAGAAGCTACGTAAGTGACATTCTTTGCTGTATAACACTACAGCCTGCTGGTGTGGGAGTTGTCATAGAAGCTACATAAGTGACATTCTTTGCTGTATAACACTCCAGCCAGCCGGTGTGGGAGTTGTAATAGAAGCTACGTAAGTGACATTCTTTGCTGTATAACACTGCAGCCTGCTGGTGTGGGAGTTGTCCTAGAAGCTACGTAAGTGACATTCTTTGCTGTATAACACTCCAGCCAGCCGGTGTGGGAATTGTCATAGAAGCTACGTAAGTGACATTCTTTGCTGTATAACACTGCAGCCTGCCGGTGCGAGAGTTGTCATAGAAGCTATGTAAGTGACATTCTTTGCTGTATAACACTGCAGCCTGCTGGTGTGGGAGTTGTCATAGAAGCTACGTAAGTGACATTCTTTGCTGTATAACACTGCAGCCTGCTGGTGTGGGAGTTGTAATAGAAGCCGTAAGTGACATTCTTTGTTGTATAACACTCCAGCCAGCCGGTGTGGGAGTTGTAATAGAAGCTATGTAAGTGACATTCTTTGCTGTATAACACTGCAGCCTGCTGGTGTGGGAGTTGTCATAGAAGCTACGTAAGTGACATTCTTTGCTGTATAACACTGCAGCCTGCTGGTGTGGGAGTTGTCATAGAAGCTACGTAAGTGACATTCTTTGCTGTATAACACTGCAGCCTGCTGGTGTGGGAGTTGTAATAGAAGCTACGTAAGTGACATTCTTTGCTGTATAACACTGCAGCCTGCTGGTGTGGGAGTTGTCATAGAAGCTACGTAAGTGACATTCTTTGCTGTATAACACTACAGCCTGTTGGTGTGGGAGTTGTCATAGAAGCTACGTAAGTGACATTCTTTGCTATATAACACTACAGCCTGCCTGTGTCGGAGTTGTCATAGAAGCTACGTAAGTGACATTCTTTGCTGTATAACACTACAGCCTGCCGGTGTGGGAGTTGTTATAGAAGCTACGTAAGTGACATTCTTTGCTGTATAACACTACAACCTGCCGGTGTCGGAGTTGTCATAGAAGCTACGTAAGTGACATTCTTTGCTGTATAACACTACAACCTGCCTGTGTGGGAGTTGACATTCTGTAATCTATAACAATACAGTCATCTGGTGTTGTAGTTATCACTTTGAGTGGCTGTGTAAGTGACATTCTATAATCTATAACACTACAGTCAACTGGTGTCATAGTTATCACTGTGAGAGGCTGTGTAAGTGACATTCTGTAATCTATAACAATACAGCATCTGGTGGTGTAGTTATCACTGTGAGAGGCTGTGTAAGTGACATTCTGTGATCTATAGCATTACAGGCATCTGGTGTCGTAGTTATCACTGTGAGAGGTTGTGTAAGTGACATTCTGTGATCTATAACAATACAGGCTTCTTGTGTCTAAGTTATCACTGTGAGAGGCTATATAAGTGACATTCTGTAATCTATAACAATACAGGCATCTGGTGTCGTAGTTATCACTGTGAGAGGCTGTGTAAGTGACATTCTGTAATCTATAACACTACAGTCATCTGGTGTCATAGTTATCACTGTGAGAGGCTGTGCAAGTGACATTCTGTAATCTATAACAATACAGTCATCTGGTGGTGTAGTAATCACTGTGAGAGGCTGTGTAAGTGACATTCTGTAATCTATAACAATACAGGCATCTGGTGGTGTAGTTATCACTGTGAGAGGCTGTGTAAGTGACATTCTGTGATCTATAGCAATACAGGCATCTGGTGTCGTATTTATCACTGTGAGAGACTGTGTATAAAGTGACATTCTGTGATCTATAACAATACAGGCATCTGGTGTCGTAGATATCACTGTGAGAGGCTGTATAAGTGACATTCTGTAATCTATAACAATACAGGCATCTGGTGGTGTATTTATCACTGTGAGAGGCTGTGTAATGACATTCTGTGATCTATAGCAATACAGGCTTCTGGTGTCGTAGTTATCACTGTGAGAGGCTATGTAAGTGACATTCTGTAATCTATAACAATACAGGCATCTGGTGTCGTAGTTATCACTGTGAGAGGCTGTGTAAGTGACATTCTGTAATCTATAACAATACAGGCATCTGGTGTCGTAGTTATCACTGTGAGAGGCTGTGTAAGTGACATTCTGTAATCTATAACAATACAGGCATCTGGTGTCGTAGTTATCACTGTGAGAGGCTGTGTAAGTGACATTCTGTAATCTATAACAATACAGGCATCTGGTGTCGTAGTTATCAGTGTGAGAGGCTGTGTAAGTGACATTCTGTAATCTATAACAATACAGGCATCTGGTGTCGTAGTTATCACTGTGAGAGGCTGTGTAAGTGCTTGAGTCAACTATGATAAAATATGTTGAATTGGGTTTTACCGTGCACCAACAAACAAGCTTTAAGTCCGTCCATCGTCCATTAACGTTTTGCTCGCTAAGCTTCTAGTTCCATAAGAAATAGCTGCATGTTGATGGGTAGTGTTATGTTATGTTAACCAATTTTTCTTCATATTACAGTCACATGTGCATGGTGATGCGGGGAGTTCAGAAGTTAAACAGTCGAACAGTAACAAGTACCATGCTCGGCGTCTTCCGGGAAGATCCCAAAACTAGAGAAGAGTTCCTTACCCTGATTAGGAACACATGACCATCATGTTACCATGACAACAGAAACATTCCACTACAGATGGTGATCCCTGTCCCCAGCGGCACTAGAACGGCTAACCCTGGTTCAGTGGAAAACAGTTGCCTTGTTAACCGTTTGAAAAGGGGTATTTTTAAGACTATATTTTGTTGGAAAGTTTTATGATCATGTACCGAAGTATATTATTTAAATTGAAAGTCATCGTAACATTTATTTTATAATCTGTTATTTTATAATGGTATGTTTTTTTCTACATTTCTTCACATTCCGTTTTTATTAAGCTTTGATTTTTAACTTTTTAGCTCTACTGGCCAAAAGCTTATGGGATGCCGAGTTGTCCGCCGTTCGTCGTCCGTCCATCGTTAACTTTGTTAAGAGGATAGGGCCTTCATTTTTCATCCGATCTTTACCAAACTTTACCAGATTGTTAATATCAATGAAAGCTCAGACAAGTTAGAAAAACGAGCCAGATCAGAAAAGTAACAGCGGAGTTATGGCCATTGATTTAGATAAGTGCTATATTTTGCCTCTCTAAGACAATAAGGCCTTCAGTTTTCATCTGATCTTTACCAGATTGTTAATATCAATGAAAGCTCTGACAAGTTCGAAAACCTGCCAGATCGAACCAGTAAAACTGGAGTTATGGTCCTTTTTCTTTCAATATTTGGTAATGTACACTTGAAACCCCAGGGAGAAAAATGCTTTTTTTTTCTTTTTTTTCTTTTTTTATATGTTTTAAATATTTTCTTCCCATAAGAAACCTTGGTTCTTTTTTCTTTAATTGGGAGCTTAGTGGCCCTTGTTAGATCAGAGTTATAGGGAAGAACTTCAAAAATCTTCTTCTCTGAAACTACAAGAGATAAAGGTTTAATTTTTATTTATTTATTATCAGCTTATGGATCCTCTACCAAGTTTGTTCAAATGTGGCCCTGCTCCAGGGGTCACAGTTTTACATAGACTTTTATAGGGGAAAACTTCAAAAATCTTCTTCTCTGAAACTATAAGAGCCAAAGGTTTATTATTTTGTATTTACCATCAGCATATTGTCCTCTACCAAGTTTGTTCAAATTTTGTCCCGCCCCAGGGATCACAGTTTTACATAGACTTATATATAGGAAAAAAATTCAAAAATCTTCTTCTCTGAAACTTCAAGAGTCAAAGGTTTAATATTTTGTATTTACACTAAGCTTATGGTCCTCTACCAAGTTTGTTTGAATGGTGACCCTGGGGTCAAATTTGTCCCCACCCCAATGTTTTACATAGAGTTACATAGGGAAAAACTTTCAAAAGAAAAATCTTCTCTGAAACTTCAAGAGCCAAAGGTTTAATATTTTGTATTTACCCTCAAAAACATTGTTTGTTCCAATGGTGACCCTGGAGTCAAATTTGGCCCTGTTCCCGGGGTTGCATGTTTTACATAGACTTATATAGGGATAATCTTAAAAAATCTTCTTCTCTGAAATTACAAGAGCCAACTGTTTAATATTTTGTTTTTACACTCAGCTTACGGTGCTCTACCAAGTGTGTTCAAATGGTGACCCTGGGGTCAAATTTGGCCCCACCCCTGGGTCACATATCAAACTTGGTTTGAGTGTTTATATTAACGAAAGTTTGATTTGTTTTAAAGCTAACCAAACTTGAGCCAAGTACATCCCTCCCCCTTATATCTTGGTAATTGAAGACACTTTATAAAAAACTAGTTTGATACTGCCATATCTGACACACAATCCTATCCCCCTGCCCCCATCCCACCCCACCATGGATACCATATAGCCAGTAGAGCTTGGGCCTCTTGTTATTGTTTTATTTTATTAACATGTTTATCAAATGAGACATTATTTGCATGAAAGAAATAGCTGTGAGAATCATATTTTTTATGGTTTTGTATTCTGTACATACCATAGAGCCATGATGCGGCCTGTAGGGAATATAGTTGAGTATACAGCAAGATTCGTTCATCACTTTCTAAATACATCATGAAATGCCTCCATATATAACCACCGTATTACAATTGACTTAATATTAAATACCACACATCCATGCATAAAACTTTAGTTTCAGATATGGAACAAATTTCAGAGTGATATTTTAAGAGGAAAAAATTGATTTACGAAAACTGTCAGAAAACATAGTCCTTTCAAAAATTGACTAGATCTGTGTAATGTCTTTGATTTTGGTGTGTTTTATGCATGAACATGTGGTATTTAGGGTTAAGTCAATTGAAATAGGGCGGTTGTTTATGCAGGCATTGTCTGAAGTCTTTCAGAACATCGCCGGAAAGTGTGGGTGGGGTCTACCTATATTACCTATTGTACTCATCATAGCCCTATAGTAGCTGCAGAATATAAAACCTCGGGAGCTATGATTCTCGCTTTTAGAGAAAAAAATAATTGTCTCTGGTTTATGATTGGGACCAGTGTCGTTCACATTCATGTTTTTTATTAATATTGTGTTATATTTAACTGTATATTGAAATTCTGTAATGATTTTTTGAAGAAGACCAAATTGTGTGTGCGTGAGTGTGTGCATGTGTTTCTAAGGATTATAGTCCCTTTGACTTTTAACCAAGAGGACGTACTAAAGGTATAGGTACAAAGAGTCTAGACTGGAAGATGGCCCAATAGCCCAAGTACATTAACATCTCAGTAACTGTCACTAACTGAGATTCGCACCTCAGTAACTGTCATTAACTGAGATTCACACCTCAGTAACTGTCACTAACTGAGATTTTCATCAGGGCCAGAAAACAACTTTTCATGGTTCAAAAATATTCAATAATTAATAGAAATTGTCTTAAAATGGTAAAGATTATTACCCTGATATCTTGAGTAGAGCAGTCCAATTTGTATAATTTCAAAAATTATTATTAATTTTATATTTTTTTTTTTTGAAATACTTCTATTTTTTAATGTCAATACAATTTTATTGAAACATATTCACTTTAACTGGTAGGGATATGCAAGATTTTCAGAAATGTGACACCTTATCTCAAGGAAATTTTACATTTGAACTAACCACCCAAAATGCATTTCACGCTTTAAAAAAAAATACTATGATAATTTAATATTTATTTGTATTTTTGATGTTTTTGTATTTTTTTATGCGTTTAACGAAAAGGAATCTATCTTTCTGCAAAGTTTCATTTGTTTGTTTGTTTGTATGGTGTTTTACGTCATTTTCAACTCATGCAAGGTTATATATATATGACGGTCGATTTTTTTGTGGTGGAGGCAGACCACCGACTTTTCCTGGGTAGAACCAGTACTGTACACCCCCCGCCATCCGTAAGAATCGACACTTCCTCACTTACAAGTCGAGCTCCCAGTGGGATTCAATTTACCCGCAGCGGTGAGAGGCGAAAGTTTACAAATGGAAACGTCGTTAACCATTCGGCCACTGAGACGCTGTAAAGTTTCAAGAATATGTACTTAATATTGAATATTTTAATGTATAAAAAGTTGTTCTCTAGGGCTGGCTTAAAAACTCCAGATTGCATCTGAGGTAAACAGAAATGATGCTTTTGTTGATCAGTCTCTTGAAGGGGAAAAGATAGGAAAACTATTTGCATTGAATCTATAAAGTACTGTAAAGCAATAAGCTGTTAATTGTATTGTGTTTTGTAGTAGCGCATAAGGTTTGGATGGAGTGTACTGCGTTTTGAGTTTAATTGCTTAAAACATGGTGGGTGGGGAAATAAAAAAGCAACATTACATTGGACCTGCACTGCCGAAAAAGTGTAGATCTGCGTAATACTCTTTTTTGTTTTAACTAAATGTGATAAAAAACTGTTGTGATTTGTCTATTACAGAGTCTTTATAGACTGTTGATATATATTTGTTATAGTCTTAATTTGTTATAGTCTTAATTGCTTTTACTGTGGTTGGAGGTTTGTATTTAAAGGGACACACCACAATCTTGATTTTTTTAAAAACTCAGGTGTCCGGTTAGTTTTTCTACATTACTTGCATTTGTTCAATCATTAAAATTAATTAATATTAATTATAAGAATAGTATTAAGCAAGTAGTTTTTGCATATTATTAACTACTGATAATATTGCACCAATAATGTATTTTATATTTAGTAGAAGAATGAAGAAAAATTGAAAACTCACAATTTTTATTATCTCGACTATTCGAAGAATAAGAGAGCTTATGTAATCACCCCGGCGTCGGCATCCCACATCAAGGTTTGCATGTAAGATGTCTTTACAAGTCTGTGTCTTTTACATTCTTATCCTAGCACAACCAAATTTGGCCATGGGCTTCCTTATAGCATTATCTTAAGGGCTGTACAAGTAATTTTGGTTCCTGTAACCCATGGGCTCCCATGGAACCCAAATTATGATAGCCCGTAAAATGTCTCATTTCACATCAAAGTTTGCGTGTAAGCTGTGTTAACAGGTCTATATCTCTTACATTTCTTGTCCTAGCTCAACTAAATTTGGGAATTGGTTGCCTTATAGTATGTTGTAAAGGGTTGCGTAAGTAATTTTATTTTTTTTACATATTTCTGTGTTGTTTTAGTCAGTTCTTACACATAGCTATCTTATCTTTGTCCTCACTAGTTTTCCTGAACCCATGGCCGGATTTAAACAAAACTTTTTAGGGATGATCAGTTCCAGGTCTAGTTGTGCAAATCTTTTGTTCTGGTTGAATGATTTTTGGCAGAGTTATGGCCCTTTAAAGGTTTTAATACACAAACTTTGTCTGGACTATTCTCCTGAACGTCTCCCCACATTTCAACGAAACTTTACAGGGATGATCAGCAGCAAGCTTAGTTGTGCATATCATCGTCACATTCAAATTAACAGATTTTTGGTGGAGTTATGGCCCTTTAAAGGTTTTTGATACACAAACATTTTCCGGGCTAGTTTTCCTGAACCCCTGGCTGGATTTTAACGAAACTTGACAAGGATGATCAGTATCAAGCCTAGTTGTGCATATAATCGGGTTGAATGATTTTTGTCAGAGTTATGGCCCTTTAAAGGTTTTAATAGAGAAACGTCCATATTAGTCTGTTCTGAACTCCTTGCTGGATTTCAGTGAATCTTGATGAGGATGATCAGTACCAAGCCTAGTTGCACCTATCATTGCCGTGTTCTGGTTGAATGAATTTTGGCAGAGTTATGGCCCCTTAAAAGTTTTAATACACTAACTTTTTACAGACTAGTTCTCCTGAACCTCTGGCTGGATTTCAACGAAACTTATCAGGGACAATCAGTACCAAGCCTAGTTGCCTATGTCGTCACCATGTTCTGGTTGAACAATATTTGAAAGAGTTATGGCCCCTTGTGCATAAACTTTATCTTTAGCCAGTAGAGCGTCCACAGGCCCTCTTGGGCCTCTTGTTTTAGTTTTTGTTTTAGTCAATTCTTACACAAATAGCTATCTTATGCCCTCCCACCCACCCTTTTTTTCATCCCCCTCCTCCACCCCACTCAAAACGCAATTTTTATTTTATTGTCCTACATATTTCTGTGTTGTTTTAAATCCCCACCCTTCTCAAAACCCAATTTTCCCATTTTCCATCTGATCTTTACACCCACCCCACAGCACCCCAACCCCACACCTGAAACCCATTTTCTGATTACATATGTTGTTTTGGTTTATTAGTTCTACACCTATAGCTCTGTTATGCCCCCGCCCCCATTGGTTTGTGGGCTCCCCTCACATGGAGGACAGGGTGAGAGGACTTGTTTTCTTTTGATTTTTCATTATTTGGATATTAAAATTTTAATTTTAATGCAATCATTTACATTTAAAACAGTTTAGATTAAATTCAGATACACAGATGAAATATCAATAAATAAAAAAATGAAATGAGGCCACAATAAAAATTGCTAGATTATCATCCCATCCCTCCCCGAGTTGCCTTTCGACCACAAATTTCTTTAATATGACAGCAATTTTGGATTAAAAGCTGATAAAAATAACAAATAAATCTTCACACCCTGCTCCAAATTATAATTTGTATGAGATTCTAACACTAATTTTATATCGGCCGAGTTTCTATACCTGCCCCGTCCCCCAATCCCACCCCACCCCCACATTGTTTTAGCCTTGTTTTCTGATGGTATATACTGGCTGTATAATTTATTATTCTCTGAAAAATCGAATAGTCAAGCTGCACTGTTCTCCGGCAGCTCTTGTTTAATTTATGCAAGCAAATTAAAGTAAAAATGATACTTAATTAATGAATTCATATTTTTACTGCTTGATACAAGTTTCAGGATTGTGGTGTGTCCCTTCAAATTAAATTATGTTTAGAGAGGCTAGAATTGTAATATTTCCAATGATTTTGCACATCTGAGACAGTAGCCAGTTTGCTTCTAGTCATCCAGTCATCGCAGTGTTGGTCATTTTGTAGTGGGCACATCTGCTTCTGGTCATCCAGTCATCCCAATTTTGGTCATTTTGTAGTGGACATGCACATCCTGTAAGAAAGTTAAACTATTGTTGTAGATTCTGTGTAGGCACAGTACAAGATAGATACAAGATACAAATTCTTATTTAATACATCAGTATGATTGAATTAGTCTAGTACAGACAAACTGGGTCCAATATGTGATTAATTCCTTATACAGTTTACAAAGGCAATTTTATCAAGTTTTATTTGAACTCTGTAATATATATAATTTTCGTCAAAAAGTTTGAAACGTTCCATACCAATATACATTCCATAATTCATATTATAATAATGTTATGATAGCCTGGATCTTTACATGTTTCCCCCGTGTGTTTGCCGGGGTAGAATACAACCACTGCAAATCCCACTAGAGGTAGATGGGTAGGACCCCCCTTCAGGTTCATTTTGTCATTTTTTTATCATGCTCATTCAAGGTCTTCTTCGTGACACCGCATATGCAAATGTTGAAAAGAGGCTCCATCGTAAATGGAGTGTTTACAATAGAATTTGCAGCAACTCAGCAGTTTTGCAGGTTAGAAGGTTCTAGGCCCATTCTCCATATTTTATCTAGATGTAAATGGAGGATGAGCCTGGCATGTTCATCCCTGTTTGGCGCCATATAACCCTTCTTGTGTTGGTGCGCCGTAAAACCCCAATTCAATTCAACTTTACATGTTTCATCTTCTAGGTTAAATTAAGGTGTTTATATTATTTGAGACAACTCTAACTATAACAGAACACATATTCTGTAGTAATTTCCCGTTTAACTATTGGCGTTAACCATAACTGATCATGAAATGATTAAAATTCAGAATAAAAGAAGAAGACCTTGATATCAATGTTATGTTATTCTGAATGCACAATAAATAAAAAATAAAGAAATAATAAAACAATAACCACAGAGACAATGGTCAGTCATTCTGTCATCTCAGTTTTGGTCATTTTGTAGTGGACACAAGTTGTTAGGACAAATGGACTGGGTCCAATAATAGGTCATACTGTGCGCCTCATATTGTGCGCAAAATCTGATGAAAATGGTTCTTATGTAACATTAGTGATAATAAACTTTATCTTGTTCGGCCGTTTCCAAAGGTCCATTATCATACTCTTTTAACAAACACCAACAAACATCAAGTCCATGACATAAACGTGTGTTAGACAATAGGATTATCTTTACCTGCATGGGTAGTATAGATTGTCTTTGTATCTGCTTGTTTTATAGGCTTCATGAAGCACCTGGACATCAGGCGCGTAGCCAGGCATACGCCCGTATTTCCTGGTGTACAGTTTGCCAGAAAAGAGAAGAAGAAAAAAATGGGTCCAAAAATGCATTAAAATCCAAAGTGTGGTAGGAGGTTAGGGGTAAAATATTTCCAGCACAGTCGTTGCGCCCTTATTTTCCCGATCTTAATTTGTTATAAAAGATATAAATACATGTGCGCTTTCTTACGCTTGAATTAAACATACATTTAATCTAAGCTAAAAACACTGAAATCTAACTTACGATCGGTTGCCGATTGGAACCCAATCGGGCGTACAGTTCAAATTCACCCAGCTTCGCCCCTGGACATCATTTTCATAGTTAAATCAGGTCCAATCTAATGATTATTCTAATGAAACAAAGTATATTAAAATGATTTCTTGAAATGGCGATTTTTCCTAAAGTGTGTGTGTGTGCTTGTTCTATAGGCTTCATACAGCACGTGGACATTGTCCATGTACTTATCTTTATAGATTTGCAAAGCAGGAGAACAGTTTAATCTGCTGTAATATTTTGATGAATTGTGAATTGTGCCCCTTTTTGAACAGAAATTGCAAAAGGTTGACTGCCTTTGAATGAGTTTATTAATATTCACATTAATTATTATGTGGAGATGTTGTGAATACATGTGACATTTTTCTAGCTTAAGGTTTAAAAGAGATATACATATTTAAGACTTATGAATTATATTATTGTGTTTTCATTTTTACGGTTGCTGTTTTAAACTGTAGCTATGGTAAGTATGTGTATTTTACTAACATAATTTTTATTGTGGTGCTTTATGAAGTGATATGCATGGAAACACGTTTACAGACATTGATTGGTTGTTGATGTGCCTTGTACACACGTTTAAGAATGATATAAAGGGACACACGGACATTTTGAAATAGTTGTCAAGCATTACAATCAGCACCTCGATTTCTTAATCCATTATTATTTTGACTTTAAATTTGCTGGCATATAATTAAATAAAAAGTAATAAAAGCTGAAGTTTTTAGCTTATGCCGTGGTACGTCATCTGCCTGTCAGTCAATCCGTAAACTTTTTTTGTGGCGACTACTCCCCTGAAAGTACTAGTTGGATTTTCATGAAACTTTACAGGTATGTTGCCCATAAGGTCCTGTTGATCCTAGAAAAAATTCAGGTTGATATAAAATCCAAGATGGCACTAAAGCTAAAAATAGATTTTTAAAATGAAGTTTGTAGCTACTTCTCCTCTGAAACTATAATTGATACTGATACGGAACCTTTACTAAAATGGTCAGCATGACGTAATGTTGGTCCTTGATGAAAATCATTCTGATTCGACATCAAACATGGTCACCGGTGGCCATCTTTGTTTACATCGAGTTATATAGGAAATTCTTGTGACAACTACTCCTCTGAAACTACTTGAAGGATTTTTATGAAACTTTATAGGAATACACTACTCAACTTTTATAATCGGTCACCCAGGTTTTTTTGAAAATAACACCAATACTAAAAACTGAAAATCACCGAAACTCATACCAATATTTTATTAAGTTTATCAACACGGTTGTAGTCCAATCAAGGCCGATTAAGTTTTATAGATTGCTAGCGATATTTGTTAAACGACACCAGTATATAATTCTTTGAAAGTGACCGATTATAAAAGTTAAGTAGTGTATGACTGCCAGTGGACATCCTTGTTTACATAGAGTTATACAGGAAGAACTTGTGGAAACTGCTTGATAGATTTTCATAAAACTGTTTAGGTATGTTGCTCTTGGTGTCTAGTTGGTTCTACGTAAAGATCAGGTCCGCCTGAACGTCAACACGGCTAAAAATAGATTTTAAAAGTACAACTTGGTGGTGACCATATGTTATTGATATGGTACCTTTAACAAAATGACTGGCATAGCATGAAGTTGGTCCTAAACAAAAACAATTTTGTTGACGTTAAACATGGCCACCACCAGCCATCTTTGTTACACATAATTATATAGGATAAACTTGTGGCAATGATTTTTATTTGAGAAATATTGAAAATAGTACTGCTTGGACTTCAAACCTCCTCCAAACATGGCCACAAAAAACAACATTTTGTTCGATGATTAACAAGCACCATATCCCTTCAAATAATGACAAACATATAAAAAAAGTTATGTTCCAAGATCTAGCTGTTCAGATCTTCAGGAGAGCGTTTCAAGGTCATGGACCTCCTGTTAATTTTAGCAATATAATCAACTTATTAATATTTAATTACTTGCGAAACGGTATGTCGAAAGTTTAAAAAAACAATAATCAAGATTGCCATGTGTCCTTTTAACATAATTTAGATATAATTCGTTAATATAAAATCATGCCGTTTTTATGCTCTGAAATTTTTTGCAGCAGCTTTTGTTAATATATTGTAGAATAGAACTGAGAATGTTACAGATTGATAAAACGATTTGTATTACTGGTCATGCCATTTGAAATGGTGTTAACTGTTGTTTGTTGTCATAAAATGTTTCATGAAATATTGTTTTACACCAGGTGTTCACCTTTCTTCTTTCCATTCTGTTTAAATAATCTTTAAGAGAATGAAGAGTCCTTGAACACATTTCTGTTTTCAGAATTGTGAATTTTTTTGAAGTTTGGGATGGGCGAATGATTGTTAGATTGAACAGTTTTCACGGAGAATGAAGAGCCGTTGAACACATTTCTGTTTTTAGCTCTACTGATCAGAGATCAGCAGAGCTTATGCCGTGGTGCGGTGTCTGTCGTCCGTCGATCTGTCTGTCTGTCTGTCCGTAAACTTTTTTTGTAGAGACTACTCCTCTGAAACTATCAAATGGATTTTCATGAAACTTTACAGAAATGTTGCCCATGAAGTCTAGTTGATCCTAGCAAAAATGATGTGAAATCCAAGATGGCCACCAAATCTAAAAATATATTTTTAAAAAACAAGTTTGTAGCGACTACTTCTTGAAAACTCTTCAAGTGATATTGATATGTCAGTATGACATGATGTTGATCCTTGTTGAAAATTATTTTGATTCGACGTTAAACATGGCTGCCATCTTTGTTTAAATAGAGTTAAATAATGAAAACTTGTAGCGACTACTTCTCTGAAACTACTTGACGGATTTTCATGAAACTTCACACGAATGTTGCTCTTGATGTCTTATTGATCCTAGCAAAAGTTCATGGCTGAAAATAGATTTTCACAATACAAGTTTGTAGCGACTACCTCTTGAAAACTATAAGTGATATTGATATGGGACTTTTTCTAAAATGATCAGTATGACATGATGTTAATCCTGTCAAAAATTATTTATTATTATATCACCAGCGGCCATCTTTGTTTACATAGAGTTCTATAATGAAAGCTTGTAGTGACTACTCCTCTGAAACTACTGGACGGATTTTCATGAAACTTCACAGGAATGCTGATCTAGCTATCAAAAACCTATCAGTATCATTGACCTCTAGTTAGAATTGTGATTTTTTCTGAAGTTTGGGGATGGGCGAATGATTACTAGATTGAATAGTTTCCATGGAGAATGAAGAGCACCTGAACACATTTCTGGTTAACATTACACTACACTGGCTTTAAATACAGATTAGAATACCTGAATTAGAAATACTTTGGTTTAAACAAAGTCATCATGGCTTAACCCCACCTTTTGTTGTACACGCACAATTCAGTGCAAAAGTGACTGTTTACAGAGGTCAGCACATATAAGTTTTAGATATGCAAAATGCATTTTCAGGAAGATACACCACAAGTACAATAATCCCCATCAGCTAGGATCATTTTTTTTTATGTTTTTGAAATGTAAATCGAAATGTAAATCCAGTAGAAACGCAGATCAATATTCAGTGTGGATTCCATACTGTTTGTAAACAAAGAAATGTGTAAATCATTTGAGCTGGGAAGGGTGTGTTTTTCATTGCTTTCAAAAACTCATTAGATGCAAGCTGACAGGTCACACAGGTGAGGAGAGAGTGGGGTGGGTGTTGGGCTATGGCAAAGCATTTATTTTTATGCAACCTACAAAGGTCTGTATCTTTAATATTTGGTTGTTTAAACTAACTGATCTCCCTTGCTTTACACACAAAGACACAGCGCATTGCCTGGCCAAAGGACCATAGTATTTCAATTGAATATGTCTTTATAATCAGATGCTTATGGAAAACCTAGTTTTCGTGGAATTTCCACGTTTGTTGTTTGTGAATGTTATGCGTGGACATGTGAATGCGTGGACCTGTGATATAAAAGTGTATTAAATTGAAATACGTTTGTTGTTTAGGGAAACATTGCGCCATGATACGAACGTCGAATATAATGTAGCATTCACATAGCCGGGCTTCTTTCTCATAGAAAAAATGAAATCAACCAAAACACGTAATAAACAACAAACACAAGAATTAATAGAAGCACAGTATGTGACAGTACCTCACCACAAACATATAACTCAGACACAAAGTATGTGACAGTTCCACACCACAAACATATAACTCAGACACAAAGTATGTGACAGTGCCACACCACAAACATATAACTCAGACACAAAGTATGTGACAGTACCACACCACAAACATATAACTCAGACACAAAGTATGTGACAGTACCTCACCACAAACATATAACTCAGAAACAGAGTATGCGACAGTACCACACCACAAACATATATCTCAGACACAAAGTATGTGACAGTACCACACCACAAACATATAACTCAGACACAAAGTATGTGACAGTACCACACCATAAACATATAAAGAATGAATGAATGGTGTTTTACGGCACGTCGACATATAAATAGGTCATATTGTGCGCAAAAATTGATGAAAAATTAAGAATTAATTAAAAATTAATGTAAATATATAAAGATAAAATTATTAAAAAAATAAGTGATGATAAGGTTAATATAAACTATGTATGTAAATCAACAAATGCCCGTCAACGGGTATATAAACAAGTAAATATATATAAGAACACATTATAATGATTTATATAGTCTGATCTCTTTTAGGAAATCTAAAACAAGACTAAAATCTACAGTATCAAATAACTCTTTCATAGTATTAACATTGTAGTACCTTTGACGCATAGGATCAAAGTCTACACATTCCAGCAATATGTGTTTGACCGTTAACGGTGCAAAGCAGGGTATACATTCTGGTAATTGCTCACCTTGTAATAAATATGAATGAGTATAACGTGTATGCCCTATTCTGCACCGGGCTAGGACAACTTCCTCTCGACGAATGGGTCTACTAGAAGAACGCCATTCTCCGAGTAACGGTTTAATTGAATGGAGTTTATTGTTAACTGACAAATCCCAAGCGGTTTGCCAAGAGTTACGAATATATGTGTTAATACAACTTTTAAAATCAGTATAAGGTAATTTGGTATTAGATATATGTAAATCTAATGCTGCCTTAGCAGCACTATCAGCTCTATCATTACCACGTATTCCTACATGGCTTTGAAGCCAGCAGAAAATAATAATATTATCAATTATAAGAGCATTGTACTTTTCTAAAAGTTGAAGCACAACTGGGTTATCGTGTTTCATATAACTCAGACACAGAGTATGTGACAGTACCACACCACAAACATATAACTCAGACACAAAGTATGTGACAGTACCACACCACAAACATATATCTCAGACACAAAGTATGTGACAGTACCACACCACAAACATATAACTCAGACACAAAGTATGTGACAGTACCACACCACAAACATATAACTCAGACACAAAGTATGTGACAGTACCACACCACAAACATATAACTCAGACACAAAGTATGTGACACAACCACACAACAAACATATAACTCAGACACAAAGTATGTGACAGTACCTCACCACAAACATATAACTCAGACACAAAGTATGTGACAGTACCACACCACAAACATATAACTCACAAAGTATGTGACAGTACCACACCACAAACATATAACTCAGACACAAAGTATGTGACAGTACCACACAACAAACATATAACTCAGACACAAAGTATGTGACAGTACCACACCACAAACATATAACTCAGACACAAAGTATGTGACAGTACCACACCACAAACATATAACTCAGAAACGTACCACACCACAAACATATAACTCAGACACAAAGTATGTGACTGTACCACACAACAAACATATAACTCTGCAGCGAAACTTCAAACATACCATAAATATACATGCTGTAATAATGTTTAGCTCTACTAACCTTATGAGATGGCGAATTGTCCGTCGTCCGTCACCCGTTAACGTTTGCCCGATACGGCCTTCCATTTTCTTTTATCTGATATTTACCAGACTTGACCAGATTGTTATTGATATCAATCATAGTGAAAGCTCGGACATGTTAGAAAATTAACAAATATTGACGCACCCAATCACTTTAATAGTCTTGTGGAATTGTGAGTCTGTCATACTATAGTAATTAGTTTAATAAAGGTTTGAAAGAGTGACTGATAAAACAACCGTTTTTTCATAGGTTGCTAAATCATTTACTATTCTAATTACCTTAAAAATATGCCGATTTCGTATACTGTTTTGCAAGGAACTGACGGTCAAGCACATGGCTATCAATATGGCAGATCCATGGACAAAATACCTTGCAAAATGTTATTATCATAACCCTTATCTAAGTTTAAATATAAAAGTAATTCAAGAACTTTACTCAAAGACTATTCCAATCTGACTTTTGGTGACGTGATTTACGAACGTCGTAAGGCCCTTGGTCAAGATCACGTTCATACAATCTTTATTAAACTTGTTGAGCAGTTTACCAAAAGAGGTTATGACCCTATCATTAGGTTATGACCCTATCATTTTGAACGCAATGCATGTTTAGTGGTTGACCAATTTGCAACACTAGGCTTTCCTCTTTGGTTTTGCAATGACCCGACTGACGGTGGACCATATGAATTGAATTGAATGTTGTTTAACGGCTCATCAACACAGTACAGGTTATTAAGAGCCGCCCCAGAGAGAGGGGAAGGATACATAGAAATCCGGGAACCTGCCCTACTCTTATTATCGAATAGATTCCTATGGTTCTTTAACGTGCTCGGAGGATAGACCGATACACGGGACCGCCCGGTTTACGTCCCCATCCGACGGACGAGACTAAGGAAAAGTGTCTTGCCCAAGAACACACCGACGGAACTCATATGATAACGTCTACCTAAATCCTTAATGTTTAGCTCTAAATGGTTTTAATGTATTGGATAAATGTAAATTAAGACAGTGTGAAAAATATTAAGGCAAACTGTTATTTGAGATTTCTTAATTTTCCGCTGCCTAAGTAACAAGAAATTTGCATGGAAAAAGCCGCACTAAAAAAAAATCATTGTGGCTGTAAACTTTAAAGTATTTTGTTCTCAACCGATTTTGAAAAGTAAGGTATTTTTTATTTACCACTACACATGTCAGTTCTAACGATATATAATTGATGTACGTTTTATTAAAATTGCTCTCCCCGTGTGGTTGCCGTGGTAGAATTCATTGTAAAAATATGATGCTTATTTTGCCATTTTTTCCTTTTCTATCAATTGATTCCCATTATATTGTATACCTTCAAGGTCAAGGTCTCCCATTATATTGTACAAACGTGTATCACCGTGAGACAATTTGTCCCGACCGAAGTATGCCTACATTCAAGGTCACGGTCACACTTACACGTTTAATGTCATTGTAATAATTTCGTGTCCGGGCTATAGATTCTTTATCTAATTCTATTAATATTATAGTAATTATACACCAATGTTCTCCAACATGTGATGATGTGACAGCAAGGTGCCTACCTTCAAGGTCAAGGTCTCCCATTATATTGTACAAACGTGTATCACCGTGAGACAATTTGTCCCGACCGAAGTATGCCTACATTGAAGGTCACGGTCACACTTACACGTTTAATGGCATTGTAATAATTTCGTGTCCGGGCTATAGATTCTTTATCTAATTCTATTAATATTATCGTAATTATACACCAATGTTCTCCAACATGTGAGGATGTGACAGCAAGGTGCCTACCTTCAAGGTCAAGGTCTCACATTTTGAAAGTATTTGCTTTAAATTCACCTTTAGATCTAAACCGGTAGGAAATATACATTGTTTGTCATACTTCTTTGTCTACCTGTACGAAATTCGACGCCAGAAAACAAGACGTTATTTTATCAAAATTCAAGGCGTCAAATAGTTGGTAACAGTTTAAATTAAATAAAGCAGCATTCAAGGACGATAGTAAACCACAAACACACACAGAAACAAAGAACAAATTTAAAGATGAATAAAAGGCCAAATAAAACATACAAACACAAAAGGGTTGACAATAGGGCTACGCATTGGAACGTTCAGTGGCAAAAAAGGCCACTTGGGATTTAAACCAGGTTCTAGGGTGCACTAAAACCTCACTGTTACCCTACTGTCAACCCAATAAAACGGGACAGTGTAAATAAAGAAATCCCCGCCATGAACTATTCTCTAACTAACAATGCAGCATTAATAGGCAATATAAGTAAAACACAAAGATGCTCGTGTATCGATCCCTCAGGGGCCTAGGAATCTTTATGTGAGGAAGCTATCCAGCTGGCTTGCGGAACGTCGGTGGTTCTACCCAGGTGCCCGCCCGTGCACACAAATTGCCCGGAGGGGCACCTGGGGTCTTCCTCCACCAGTGGAAGCTGGAAAGTCGCCATATGACCTTTGCTGGTGGTGCGACTATAAAATCCAATTCAATCAATCAATGCTCGTGTATATATAAATACAAAAAAACAATAGCCTGGAAAGCCACATATAAGGTATTCAGTGACTTGGCAGAAGCCAGAGCAACACTAGAATAAACCATTGAGGGCACGACAAGACAAGACTGCAGACAAACATCAAACGTCACCGTCCTTTTGGGCTTTAGGTAGACGTCATCATAGGGTCATAACCTCTTTTGTTAATAAGTTTATTAAAGATAGTATGAACATGATCCTGACCAAGGATCTTACGAAATTTTTGTAAACACGTCACCATAGGTCACGTTGTGATAATCAAACGAGACGGCACACATTCACGTTATCATTTCTTCAATAACTCTATGAAAAGTCTTAGTGAAATTTATAAAAAATAAATGCGATGGTCTACTGGCGGAATACGAATGTGCTATGGCATTAAGACAAATGAATAACCAAAAAAGTCCAGGATCCGACGGAATAACAACTGAATTGTATAAAATCTTTTGGAATGATATAAAAGCTTATTTTGTAAACTCTATAAACTACTCTTTTCAAAACAAAAACATGACACAGTTACAAAAACAAAGCGTCATTACTCTACTTCCAAAACCAGGAAAAGTATATCGTTATTAGATAACTGGCGCCCAATAAGTCTTTTAAATGTAGATTACAAGATAGCAACACATTCAGTTGCAAACAGGTTAAAACTTGTACTACCAGCTATTATTAGCAACTCACAAACTGTTTTTTTAGCTCGACTGATCAGAGATCAGCAGAGCTTATGCCGTGGTGCGGCGTCCGTCTGTCCGTCTGTCTGTCGTAAAGTTTTATTTGTAGCGACTACTCCTCTGAAATTACTAAATGGATATTCACAAAACTTTAAATAAATGTTGCCCATGAAGTCTAGTTGATCCTAGCAAAAATTCATGTTGATGTGAAATCCAAGATGGCCGCCAAAGATAAAAATAGATTTTTAAAATACAAGTTTGTAGCGACTACTTCTTGAAAACTATAAGTGATATTGATATGGGACTTTTTCTAAAATGATCAGCATGACATGATGTTGGTCCTTGTCAAAAATAGTTTTGATTCGACGTTAAACATGGCTGCCAGCGGCCATCTTTGTTTACATAGAGTTATATAGTAAAAACTTGTAGCGACTACTCCTCTGAAACTACTTGACGGATGTTCATGAAACTTGACAGGAATGTTGCTCTTGATGTGTAGTTGATCCTAGAAAAATTTCAGGCTGGCCAAAAATTTAAAATGGCCGCCACGGCTAAAAATAGATTTAAAATAAATAAATATGTAGCGACTACTTCTTTGAAAACTGTAAGTGATATTGATATGGAACATTTTCTAAAATAATCAGCATGACATGATGTTGATCCTTGTTAAAATTTATTTCGATGCGACTTTAAACATGGCCGCTAGCGGCCATCTTTGTTTACATAGATTTATATAGTAAACACTTTTAGCGACTACTCCTCTGAAACTACTTGACGGATGTTCATGAAACTTGACAGGAATGTTGCTCTTGATGTCTAGTTGATCCTAGAAAAAATTCAGGCTGGCCGAAAACTCTAAATGGCCGCCACGGCTAAAAATAGATTTAAAATAAATAAATTTGTATCGACTACTTCTTTGAAATCTGTAAGTGTTATTGATATGGAACATTTTCTAAAATGATTAGCATGACATGATGTTGATCCTTGTTAAAATTTATATCGATGCGACTTTAAACATGGCCGCTAGCGGCCATCTTTGTTTACATAGATTTATATAGTAAACACTTTTAGCGACTACTCCTCTGAAACTACTTGATAACTTTTTATGAAACCTCACAGGAATGTTGCTCTTGATGTCTTATTGATCCCAGTTTTTTTTTAGGTCGGCCGGAAATTCAAGATGGCCGCCATGGCTAAAAACAGATTTTTAAAAAAAGTGATATTGATATGGGACTTTTTCTAAAATGATCAGCATGACCAGATGTTGATCCTTGTCGAAAATTATTTTGAATCAAAATTAAACCTGGGCACCAGTGGCCATCTTTGTTAACATAGAGTTTGTATAGTAAAAGTTTGTAGTGACTACTCCTCTGAAACTACTATACGGATTTTCATGAAACTTCACAAGAATGTTGCTCTTGATGTCTAGTTGATCCTAGCACAATTTCAGGTCGGCCGGAAATTCAAGACGGCCACCACAGCTAAACATAGATTTTTAAAAACAAGTTTGTAGCGACTACTTCTTGAAAACTGTAAGTGATATTGATATGGGACTTTTTCTGAAATGATCAGCATGACAAGATGTTGATCCTTGTCGAAAATTGTTTTGATTCGACATTAAACATGGCTGCCAATGGCCATCTTTGTTTACCTAGAGTTCTATAGTAAAAACTTCAACTTGTAGCGACTACTCCTCTGAAACTACTTGACAGTTTTTATGAAACTTCACAGGAATGCTGACCTAGCTATCAAAATCTATCAGTAGAGCTTCAAGGTCATTGACCTCTTGTTAAAAGGAGGTATATAGGCGAGAACATATCAATTTTATTTGAAGTATTAGATAATGTAGAAAATCTTGACAATCCGGCGCTCTTATTTTTCTCCGATCGACAGTATAAATCAAAGTAAATTTGGAAATGTTTAAAACACTTTAACTTTGGAGATGCACTTATCAACTGGTTCAAATTATTATATTTTGATGCAAAAAGTAGTATTATAAATAACGGTTTTCTTTCCGATTTCTTTCCAATAGAATTTCAAGGATGTCCCCTCACCCCCTATATTTTCATCATCTGCATTGAGTTACATCACATAACGAAAATGTTAAAGGAGTTATGGAGCAGGTCAGGAGATAAAAAAATACCTTATTCGCAGATGATGTAACGTTTTTTACAGATTGGTGCTCCGATTATGTAAAAACACTTGGAATGAATTTTCATACCGATAGAAGTCACATATTTTCGTCAAACCTAGACCCAAAAATACAAGAATTTCAGAAATGTTTGAAAAGATGGCAACATAGAAAACTTACTGCTAGGGAAAATGACTTTTTTTAAATGTTTTGCGTTTCCATCCATTATCTGTTTTACCGAATCCGCCCAAAGAAAAAATCAAACTGATTAATGATATTATGTACAATTTTCTATGGGATAATAAACCAGATAAAATTAAATTAAAAGAAGCACAGTTATTGAAGATTATAAACAGGGAGGAATCAAAATGATCGATGTAAATAATTTTTTACACTTATTAAAAGGCATTTGGGTTAAAAGAATACTTGATACGACCAATAATGGAATATGGAAAACAATATTCTTGGATAGACTGGACAGACTTGGCGGAAGGTGTTTATAGATAAAGCCGATATTGTTAAGTTGTTCCCAGAGCATGATTCCTTAAGGAATATACTTTCTTTTCCCTCTTCATATTAACTCTTACCCCTGCTGGTAAACTTACCCCCTTCTTTCGGGTTTCATCCTTCTGCTCTTATAGTCTTTTACCTTTAACCAATCTTTATTTTTTCCTCCTTTTAAAAATCTCTGAACCTTAAAAACTAAATTATTTCATCGGACTCAAAAATTAGAATGTCAGTAATACACTTATATATCATGTTTTAAGGTATGTTTTATATGACATTGTACTGATTTGTAAAGCATGTTATGTATAAGTTGATGAAATAAAACAGTTTATTACAAAAAATAAATTGATTGAACAAATGCAAGTTATGTAGGAAAACTAATGGGATGCAAGGAGTTTTTACCAAAAAAAAAGATTGCTGCTGTGTGTCCCTTTAACAAATGTGTAGGACAGTCGACAAGACATTTCAAAGCACTAACGATTGATTCTGAGCTGAGTACATCCATAATGATTAATCACCAATTATCATGATGTCAGACCAAGAATTATCTTGCTATCAAAGTGATAAATCAAATCAAATCAAATTGATTTAGTAAATGAAGACCACCTGCCCAAAATACACAACATATTGTGTTACAATATTAACATAAGTATACATTTATCGAGTTGTGTTAATATATACGTGTGGTAAGGTATGTAACATTTTATGATACAAGTATTACTTCCCCTTACTCTCATTGTATGAGATAACATATACCTTATTTTATCAGGATCAGTAGTACAAAGTATTCTATAAAAGTCGTCAAGTGTGCTTCCCATGGGATACCAAGATCTTAAGTATTGAGATGGTATAGCATCATAGTTTTACAATGAAAAAATACATGAAATTCACATTCTATAACAGACATTAAAATATTAGACAAACAATACTGGCAAATCCGATTCTCTCTAGGAATATGCTCATGCCTTCCTGTTTCTATTTTAAAGTCAGAATATGCTTAGTGCATGTTAACCTTAACGGAGATGATAGAGACTTTGTGTCAAGTATGTTTATATAATATTACCGTCAAATTTGCATTAAATCCCCCGTTGTACCCAGCCGTTAAGAGAAACAACTGATTAGAAACGTACGCTTCGTTAAAAAGGCACGCTGACGTTTGAACTATTGTGTTTACATAAACATTACCTGTGCTATAAATAAACCATTTGGATCTGCACACTTCCTGTGTTGGGCTTAGCGTCGGCACAGTTCGTGTATGGGTTACAGCAACTATTTATAACGTTGGAGACCTTAAAATAAGCCTACGTTAAATTGATTCGACAAACTTATCTTTCCTATTCTAAACTACGGAGCAGAACTATGGGGTTTCGCAGGTGCCGAATCTCTAGAAAGGATACACTTGCAATTTTGTAAACAACTACTAGGTGTAAAACGTTCTACACAAAATAACTTTATATATGGGGACCTCGGTAGAACCTCACTAAAAAGTCAACGACTCTCCCATAGTATCCGTTTCTGGTTAAAAATAACGCGCACCGACAATAGAAAATATATTAAACAAACATATAATATAATGATCGACGATATCACTAAATACCCAAACAAACAAAATTGGGCATTACAAATTTTAAAAAATTATTAGAAAAATGGATTTTAACGATATGTGAATTTTTCAAGGAGTCGAAAATATTGACCTGTTTTTCAAATATTTTTAAACAAAGAGCTAGAGACCATTTTATTCAAAATTGGAACAAAAAGTTAACCAATTAAAGTAGAGCAAACACTTACACTCTTTTCTCAAACTTCAGTTTTAAAACATATTTAGACATAGGACTGATAAAGAAATGTAGAATAGCCCACGTGAATAGCCTTAACTAAACTAAGATTATCTTCCCATCGACTAGAAATAGAAACAAGACCATGGCATAAATCACATAAAATGCCTAAAGAAGAAAAAAAATGCCAACTCTGTAATTCCTTAGAAGATGAATTCCATTTTGTATTGGAATGTCTTTATATTATGAATATAGATGTGATCTTATACATACATTGTATTGGAAACGACCAAATGTTCCTAAATTTATTGAGCTTCTCTCTTCAGAAAAGATTAAAACAATAAAAAATGTATCCACATACATTTTTAAGAGCTTTAAGAAACGTGATGATACATATAACAATAAATAACCCACTTTTCTCCACTCTGAATAATATTAATATATTTTTTCAATATAATTGGAATATTTCTGTGTATGTTCTATAATTATTTATCTCAATGTACGTTTCATTTTGTTTTGTTGTTTGTTTTTCCTTTTTCTTTTTTTCTTTTCAAATTGTTTAAAAAAACATCCTCTTTAATATATGAATCCATAACATGTATCAACTCAGTGTATGCATACTAATATATTGTCAATTACCGGAACTGTATATCATATGCATGTAATTCTGTATTTATAGATATTTGTGAACTCGTGGGCAGAATGCCTACTGTTTGAAATAAAAGATATATTTATTCGGCATAGCGTGTACAGTTTAATTTTATTCAGTTTATTTGTTAGCGTAATTCTCGAAGTTGCAACGCTTCCGAGTGCTTCGTCAAGTGTTAATGTTTTTGAAAGGGTAATCAAAATGTTAGTAAGGAAGCTATAAACCACAATATACGCATATTATGCCTAAGAGTTTGTGATCTGAACATCGAAAACGTGCCAGTGCTATTTTGTATTTAATGGGTAGTTTTTAACTTAAAATAACGTTCAATATTCAATAATGCTTTGAAGTGCTTATAGTGGTGGCATCGACTTGAATTATTTACTTCATTATGCCAATTTTGCGTATAGCAGTCAATTAATCTTTGTCTGAATACCTTGATCAATAAGTTAACCGCCAATATCCTGAGCAATCTAGACATAACCAAACCCATAGGAAAACAGGATATTTTTAATTTTTGAAGCACAGCATTTACGCCCCACATCAATGATTTTAACATTTTATAACAATATTTGGGATATCTGTAATCTGACACGTGTAAATAAATAAATACATTTTGTCTTTAGTTTAGTAAAGACATAATCATTTCCCAACCGTTATGTAACTACGTTGACGGGACAGACCATTACGCTGTTTCCAGAAAACAAGGTAGTCAATGTTTCTATTAAAAAAGAAGGAATTTAATAACCTGATGTAAAAATTTAGTAGGCGTAACCGAATATTAAGTGTCCCTCTAAAGGTGCCCATTTTCCTCTTACCTCTTTAATACCACCCTTGCTTATGCCCACGTGGTCTGTCAATTAACCGATGCGATATTTGCTTATCGATACATAAGTGTACTGAAAGTCCTCATAACAGTTCATTCCCGTTCATACCACCGAACCAGCAGGGCGTGTCCATCTACGACGGAGTGTTTTAGTTGTCATCAGCACTAAGTTTCTTCAAGCGATGTCGACGCGTCCTGCAGGGGGATCCGGAACGTGACGACCATCATCGACCACCATCAACGTCGGGTCCGGTGAGCCAAGGCCAGCAGAGCTTATGGGATGGCGAGTTGTCCGTCGTCCGTCCGTCGTTAACCTTTGTCTCGTTAAGACGATAGGGCCTTCATTTTTCATCCGATCTTTACCAAACTTTAACAGGTTGTTAATATCAATGAAAACTCAGGCAAGTTCGAAAACCAGCAAGATCGGACCAGTAACAGCAGAGTTATGGCCCTTGATTTAGTTAAAAATGCTATATTGCTATATTTTGCTTCGTTAAGACGATAGGGCCTTCATTTTTCATCCTATCTTTACCAAACTTTACCACATTGTTTATATCAATGGAAGCTCGGACAAATTCGAAAACCAGCCAGATCGGACCAGTAACAGCGGAGTTATGGTCCTTGATTTAGTTAAAAATGCTATATTGCTATATTTTTTCTCGTTAAGACGATAGGGCCTTCATTTTTCATCCTATCTTTACCAAACTTTACCACATTGTTAATATCAATGAAAGCTCGGACAAGTTCGAAAACCATCATATCGGACAGTAACAGCGGATTTATGGCCCTTGATTTAGTTAAAAACGATATATTTTGCCTCGTTAAGACGATAGGTGCTTCATTGTTCATCCGAACTTTACCAAACTTTATCAGATTGTTAATATCAATATTATTTGTTTTTGATTTATTTATTTTTTAAATTACTATATATGTTATGCGCAAAATAAGAATATGGACAATTCCGAAATTGCTCTGCGCAAAGTAAGAATTCTTATTATTATTTTTACCTCTATGTTGGACCAGTCGGACCAGTAACAGAGGAGTTATGGCTCTTGATTTAGTTCAAAATGCTATAGTTTGCCTCGTCAATACGGTAGGGCCTTCATTTTTCATCTGATCTTTACCAAACTTTACCAGATTCTTTAGTTATGGCCCTTGATTTAGTCAAAAAGCTGTTTTTTGCCCGAAACTTTCAAAAAAACGTAAATGGCAGTCAATCGCTTCATTGATGTTATAAAAGCCATGTTAGCCGTAGAGCGTCCACAGGCCCTCTTGAGCCTCTTGTTATATCTATATTATCTTATGTAACTTACAATAAAATATTTTTGTAGATTTTGAATTTCTTTTTGGCTTGTTATATGTTTACCATCTACCGTGAGTTTAGATATGCTCTTACTATCTGCCCTTTTTTTCTCAGGGCTTGATAAATAATTGGTATTTTTTCACAGTATTCTATAATTTGAGCTTTTGATCTTATTATAATACCGTCGATTTTAGTATGTATTATTTCATTTAGTTCTTAATTTTTTAATATCCAGCTCATTATTTATTTGTTCCATACCATCTATTTCCAGTATATTTTGTAGTCGTGATTCAATCTGTTTTATATCGAAAGTTAGCCTTCTTTCTCTCGTTCTAATTTCTTTTTTGTTGATGCAAACCTTATTGTTTGATTTCGTACAGTACCTTTAATAATGCCCCATAATGTATTGGGGTTGGCAGATTTATTCAATTCTGCTATATCAGCTATACTTTTTTTAATGGTGTTTTGATATTCTGCAATTAACATAAAACTATTATTTAGTTTAAAATATCCTGGACCTTTTTGTACTTTCATGAAATTAAAACTGATGTTGATCTGATTTGTATCCTGCCTTTATACTACTATAATTTGCATAATTAACTAAATTATCAGATATCAAAAAGTAGTCTAGTCTGCTAAATATAGGTGATTTATTATGAATGAATCAATGGTGTTTTACGGCACGTCGACACATAAATAGGTCATATTGTGCGCAAAAACTGATGAAAGATGAAGAAATGAAGCAGTAATTAAAAATTAATATAACTACATAAAGATAAAACTATTTACAAATAAGGGATGATATGATAGTAATATAAACTATATATGCAAATCAAAAATGCCCGTCAACGCGTAATTTATATTTTAGCTTATTTGGATTGTAGAGTCTCCAAATATCTACTAGGTTATAGATTTTAGTTTTCCTCGACATTTCTTGTATCTCGTCTCCCATTTTTTGTGTACACATCAATATTTAAACCTGTGTTAACGTCCCCTCCAATAATAAAACTCTTTTTGTCATTTTGTGTCATATATTCTTCCCGGCCAGCGCACATATATTAAGAGGGCTGGCGTGGCGAAGTCGGTAGCGCGGCGGATTTGTAACCGGATGTCCCAGGTTCAATCCTCCGTGGTGCCACTGAGTTGCGTCGGTGTGTTCTTGGGCAAGACACTTTCCCTTAGCCTCGTTCGTCGGATGGGGACGTAAACCGGGCGGTCAAGTATATCGGTCTATCCTCCGAGCACGTAAAACTATATGAATCTATTTGATAAGAACCATAGGAATATATTTGATAATAAGAGCAGGGCACGGTTCCCGGATTCCTATGTATCCTTCCCCTCTCTCTGGGGCGGCTCTAAATAACCTATACTGTGTTGATGAGCCGTTAAACAACAACCAATTCAATTAATTTATTAAAATCAGTGACCTCATCAGTATTAGGATCGTAAATGTTTATGAGTGTAAGTTCTTTTTCGTCGAGAATCAAATCTATCGCCTGTAGTGTACCGCTTATTATATCACTGTATTTAGTAATGCAAACATTTAATTTCGGATTAAATAAAATACAGACTCCTTCACTATTTGAATTTTTGCCGCTAAAAAATGCCTCTCCTCCACATTCCCTTATCCAAATATATTTCTCTTCACTGATTAAATGCGTTTCTTGCAATAAACATGTGTTGAATGATTGTGTTAAAGCCAGCTAAATATTTCATCTCGTTTTTGTTTACTTCCTAGACCTCGTACATTAAACGTTTATTTGTCGTCATTCCAGTAATTATACACATTTAACAATATAAAGGGAAAGCAGAGTAGAGTACAAGAATAGTGTAAGAAAGTAAGTAACGTAGTTCAAAATATAGAGACATGTGTGAGTTTCTGCTGAGGGTCTTAATAGCTTAACTTGAGTATTATAAAGAAAGACGTAATGCATTAGGATCAACATATACTCGGTAAAAAAAGTTTTGGACCAGGGTATATAAAGTCATATAAAAATAAAACCAGTGGACAAAATTTAAGTATCTTTTTTTAGTAACCAAGGTCTACCCTACCCGGTTAATTTGGTACCAGAAACATTAAATTCCAAACAATATTTGATTTTAAAAAAATATCGCGAACACACAAAGGGTCTGTAAAAAATGTTGCAAAGTCCATACAAAGTAACAGTTACGGACACATTCGAGTAACCAGTAAAAAGATTATTATTTTTTCGCAAACTTTTATTGTTGATTGTTGATCTATTGTGAATTATCAACTGAGATAATAAGGGTTATGGTCGAATGTCATGGTTCAGCGATCATTGTACGGGTTCGAACACTGCCATGGTCCAAAACTTCTTTTACAGAGTATAGTTGTAAAACAGTATTCATAGTTATAAATAATATGAAAAACTGTCCTCATATAGTCTGGCTGTGAATGATTGAAGTTTACTTAACATCTTGATATTTTATTAAATTGCATCCCATTTTAGAGAGGCGTTCAAATCTACTGGAGCATTTTAGGGTGTATTAAACATATTTTGCATACATGATTTGTTTAACAACTGGTGAACGAATAGTTATTTAACAACCCTAAATGCTAGTCACGGTTACATAGCAAGCTGTTTTTGATCTGTATTTATTGCATGTAAAAAATGTAACATAAACACCTATTTATGTTCCGCTAATATTATCACATGCAAGGAAAAAAAAGTTTTTTTCATAAACGAGTTTTAAAGTTTGTAGTTTGTTTGATCCGTAGTTTATGGAATATTATCTATACGAATGGTTTGCCTATGAAAGTCGAACAATTGCACGCTTTCTTAAGCTTGTCACGAATGTGGTATTAACCGGTGTATACGTATAGTTGTCCGCAAAGCTTACGCATATAGTTCAATCATTGATATTTAATTATTAGGATAATTCAAAGCAATTCTATTTTTTTTACGTATTAATAACTATATTGAACAATTATATGTTTAAAACAGTTGGTAGAAAAACGAAGAAGACAATTGAAATCTTATATTTTTATTTTATTATATGCAAGCAGTTTTAATGTCAAACTGACACAGGATTAATAAATCGAGGTGCTAATTTTAATGCTTGATATAAAACCCAGGATTGCTGTGCGAGCTGCAGTCGGTGAAAATGGCTTTCTGCTCACTGGCATAATTTTCATATTATACTTCGTAATGGTATTGTTGAACATAAGATAAAAAGCGGAAGGGTTGGGGCATTTTGGGTTTGTCAAAGAAGGTGTTCCTGTTATTTAAAAAAAAAAGCTATTCAAGAGAATCATCTTAATCTCATAAAAATACATAGTATAGTATCACGTCTCAAGTAAATTAAAAAAAAACTCAAAATATAACTGAAGAAAGACTTAGGTATGAAAGACAGTGAATAAGCAATGCAGTTTTTTTTTGTTTGTTTGTTTTAGTTTAGTTTTGTTTGTTTGTTTGTTGTTGTTGTTTTTGTTGTTGTTGCTTTTTTGAAAATGTGTGTGTGTGTGTGTGGTTACGACTTTTATGGGGAGGTGCTCTTATCAGGTAAAATACGTACTCTGTTACCATCATACAGCTTTAGTTTAAATGTTATTTTATACACTTTATTTTATTATTTTAACTTGTTTTATTTTCAGATGTGTTGAATGATGCCATATTTGATGAAGATCACGATGAGATGGTTATTGTTAAAGACATAGAAATGTTCTCCCTCTGTGAACACCATCTTGTGCCTTTCATAGGAAAAGTAAGTTGTAATTGTGCTTTTCATAGGAAAAGTAAGTTGTGATTGTGCCTTTTAGGGGAAAAGTAAGTTGTAATTGTGCATTTCAGAAGAAAAGTAAGTTGTTATTGTGCCATTTCATAGGAAAAGTAAGTTGTAATTGTGCCTTTCATAGGAAAAGTACGTTGTTATTGTGCCTTTTAGAGGAAAGGTAAGTTGTAATTGTGCCTTTCATTGGAAAATTAAGTTGTAATTGTGCCTTTCAGCGGAAAAGTAAGTTGTAATTGTGCCGTTTATAGGAAAAGCAAGTTGTAATTGACATGTAAGTTCTAACAACATTTTGAAACATTTTATAAGAAAACTAAATTTCATATAGTGCCTTTATGGGAAAAGTAAGTTCTAAATGCCTTTATGAAAAGCAGTTGGTTCCTTATAGTGCCTTGTATAGGACAATTTAGTTCCTTATAGTGTCTTTCATATGAAAAATTTCTTATTGTACCTTTCATAGGATAAGGAAAATTCTTATAGCACCTTTTATAGGAAAAGTTATTTCCTTATTGTGCATTTGTATAAACAGTTAGTTCCTTATTGTGCCTTTCATAGGAACAATTAGTTCCTTATTGTGCCTTTCATAGGAAAAGTTATTTCCGTAGTATTGTGCCTTTCATATGAACAGTTAGTTCATTATTGTGCCTTTCATAGGAAAAGTTAATTCCTTATTGTGCCTTTTATAGGAACAGTTAGTTCATTATTGTGCCTTTCATAGGAACAGTTAGTTCTTTACTGTAATGGGCATTATAATTACACACTACGCCTAATGCACCAATCGATTCAATGTTTCCCACCGCTGGTGGTGGGAGATGGGGACATATTCGGGGAAATTAGACACTTGTACAAATTGACTGTCTAATTTCCATCCCTAGGAGCAACTAAAATGTCTAATACATACCCTACCTCATTGTCATATTTGATTTGTAACCCCCGCCCCACCCCCCTCCCCCTCCCCCCTACCTCATTGTCAATACCCTACCTCATTGTCATATTTGATTTGTAAGAGAGAGTGGGAGATGGGGACATATTCGGGGAAATTAGACACTTGTACAAATTGACTGTCTAATTTCCATCCCTAGGAGCAACTAAAATGTCTAATACATACCCTACCTCATTGTCATATTTGATTTGTAACCCCCGCCCCACCCCCCTCCCCCTCCCCCCTACCTCATTGTCAATACCCTACCTCATTGTCATATTTGATTTGTAACCCCCCCCCCCCCCCCCCCCCCCCCAGACACACACACACACACACACGAAAAACAAAAGCTGTGAACAAGTCGTTAGTTTTCAACTGATTTATTCAATATATTTAGTTTATGAAATCCGATTATTATATGACCTCAATCTACTGTGTTACATTGAAACATTAGTATATTTATTATTATATGTTTATTTATTTTAGGTTTCAATAGGATATCTTCCAAATAAAAGACTTTTAGGCCTTAGCAAGATAGCAAGGTAAGTTTCTGCTACTGTATTATCCATGATGAGGTTGAAGGCTTTGCAAAATGTACGGTAAGTAACCGAAGTGCAGTGGTGTAGTGGTTAAGAGTGTCTGGCCTGTAATCGGGAGGTCGTGGGTTCGAGTCCCCTGAACGCGTCATACCAAAGACTTAAACATAGTAGTAGTTACTTGTAAGCCTTGCTTGACGAGCAAATAATGGATAGTACTACGTCTTGTTGGCCCGGTGTCAGAAAAATGTGACTGGGTTTGGTATCATGTACTACGGTATGGCAATATCATTAAAATCAGACCCTTTATCACGCTACGATACTCTACACTACACTATAACGGAGAGTATCAAAGCGTAATTCGGATATGATTTTAATGAGATTGGCGGTATCATGTACTACGGTATAGCAATCTCATTAAAATTCCAGTGTGGCAGCACTATAACTGCTCCATGTAGACTGTATACACACGCATGCACGCGCGTGCGCACACACACACACAATATTGTCCTATAGCTTACAAAAATGACACGGATACCAGCTAAGGTCAGCTAGAATACAGAGACTGTAAATGCCTTAATCCCGCCATGAAATACATGTGTTGTATTAACCAAAAGTAATTATAATATAAATCTGATATTTTTGCAAGCTTCTTTCACCAGAATAATGTTTATGCTGGCCTTACATTTATTAACCTACACTCACAGGAAATTGTGTCTTTTAATATTTGCCTTCTGTTATTATAATTGTCTATAAAGGACATGAACGGGACATTTTGGTGTTGTTTTTCAGAGGTGAAGCAATCGTTCAAAACCATCTCAATTACATGCACACTATATACTGTCGTGTGCAGAAATGAATTTCATATCCAACAATACCTTTCTTCTTACGATCCTTTGTAAATTTGCTGTTTTATCCGAGTTCAAATTCACCAAAGCGCAATTTCAATTTGCTCGTCGTTTGTCTTGGTCCCCGTGGTAAACAAATGATTTTTTTACCGAAATCAGGTTTCTGTTCATTTCGGCGCAGTATTCCATCTTCAAATCGCAATCCAAGCACTAACGTAAAGCACCGATCCGTAAATGCATCTGTATTTTATCAGTTTGTATAGTCCGTATCACAAAAAAGTCACATAACAACGAGCATTTAACCACTTGTTATCGGCACTAGCAGACTTTACAAATGAAATCGCCATTTTGAACTTAAAACACTCATGTATAACATTCCGTGTATTTATTAAATTTGAATGAATAACATCAAAGGTGGGGGACGAATATAAACGCCACATATTGCTGAAATATCTACCTTAGCAGGTATTACAGCAATCACCCCATTATTTGTCCAGTAATCATGGTGTATAGCTGCAAGCAAGGTTGCAGTTTTTAATTTCGATATTACATACAACTTTTACAGTACTCCTGGCTTCCGTTTCTCATTAACCATACACAATATACAGTACTTCTGGCATATTTTACTCATTTTACATGCACAGTATACTTTTTCATTGTTTCTTTTACACATGTTACATACACAATATACAGTACTCCTGGCTTCTTTTGCACAAGTTACATACACAATATATAGTACTCATGGTTTCTTTTACACATGTTACATACACAATTTACAGTACTCCTGGCTTCTTTTGCACAAGTTACATACACAATATATAGTACTCATGGTTTCTTTTACACATGTTACATACACAATTTACAGTACTCATGGCTTCTTTTGCACATGTTACATACACAATTTACAGTACTCATGGCTTCTTTTGCACATGTTACATACACAATATATAGTACTCATGGCTTCTTTTACACATGTTACATACACAATTTACAGTACTCATGGCTTCTTTTGCACATGTTACATACACAATTTACAGTACTCATGGCTTCTTTTGCACATGTTACATACACAATATATAGTACTCATGGCTTCTTTTACACATGTTACATACACAATTTACAGTACTCATGGCTTCTTTTGCACATGTTTCATACACAATTTACAGTACTCGTGGTTTCTTTTACACATGTTACATACATAATTTACAGTACTCATGGCTTCTTTTGCACATGTTACATACACAATATATAGTACTCATGGTTTCTTTTACACATGTTACATACACAATATACAGTACTCATGGTTTCTTTTACACAAGTTACATACACAATTAACAGTACTCATGGCTTCTTTTACACATGTTACATACACAATATATAGTACTCATGGCTTCTTTTGCACATGTTACATACACAATATATAGTACTCATGGCTTCTTTTACACATGTTACATACACAATATATAGTACTCATGGCTTCTTTTGCACATGTTACATACACAATGTACAGTACTCATGGCTTCTTTTGCACATGTTACATACACAATATATAGTACTTACGGTTTCTTTTACACATGTTACATACACAATTTACAGTACTCATGGCTTCTTTTACACACGTTACATACACAATTTACAGTACTCATGGCTTCTTTTGCACATGTTACATACACAATATATAGTACTCATAGCTTCTTTTACACATGTTACATACACAATTTACAGTACTCATGACTTCTTTTACACATGTTACATACACAATTTACAGTACTCATGGCTTCTTTTGCACATGTTACATACACAATTTACAGTACTCATGGCTTCTTTTGCACATGTTACATACACAATTTACAGTACTCATGGCTTCTTTTTCACATGTTACATACACAATATATAGTACTCATGATTTCTTTTACACATGTTACAATTTACAGTACTCGTGGCTTCTTTTACTCATGTTACATATACGATATATAGTACGCATGGTCTTTTACACATGTTACATACACAATTTACAGTACTACTGGCTTCTTTTACACATGTTACATATACGATTTATAGTACGCATGGTCTTTTACACATGTTACATACACAATTTACAGTACTACTGGCTTCTTTTACACATGTTACATACACAATATACAGTACTCATGGCTTCTTCTACACATTTCACATACACAATATGCTATATCATGGTTTCTTTTACAAAAGTTACATATACAATATAAAATACTCATGGATTCTTTCACACATTTCACAGACACAATATACAGTACTCATGGCTTCTTCTACACATTTCACATACACAATATGCTGTCTCATGGTTTCTTTTACACAATTAACATACATAATATTACGCAATTAATGTTCTCGTTGCTTCTTTTCTTAACTGTGCTGTGATTGGCTAATAGCGCTGCCTGTGTAGTTTGTTATTACATTAATTTTCTTTAATTTCAGAATTGTAGAAATATTTAGCAGAAGACTGCAAGGTATGATGTTTTTATTCAGTTTCATTAAATTAAAGACTTACTTATGGAATGGCCCATTAACTGCCCGTCTATTAGCCCATTCTTGTGGAAGCGATACTTTTAGTAAATGGTTTCGGATACTTACAAAGTTTGAACTTTGCATGGACATCAAAGTGACGGAGAAAGGGCGATGTTGTCACCTAAGTCGCCCACAAACTTGACTCCTAATATGAGCTGTCTTACTAGTATCTTCAGCAAGTCACTAACGTGTTCTCTAAATCCTAAGAACTATTTTTGATTTTTACCCCAAATCATCAAAACAATACCTTTATATGTGTTTTCATTGTTTCAGTTCAAGAAAGATTAACAAAGCAGATTGCTGTAGCAATAACAGAAGCAGTTAAGCCTGCCGGTGTGGGAGTTGTCATAGAAGCTACGTAAGTGACATTCTTTGCTGTATAACAAAACAGCCTGCTGGTGTGGGAGTTGTAATAGAAGCTACGTAAGTGACATTCTTTGCTGTATAACACTACAGCCTGCCGGTGTGGGAGTTGTAATAGAAGCTACGTAAGTGACATTCTTTGCTCTATAACACTACAGCCTGCCGGTGTGGGAGTTGTCATAGAAGCTACGTAAGTGACATTCTTTACTGTATAACACTACAGCCTGCCAGTGTGGGAATTGCCATAGACATTCTTTACTGTATAACACTGCAGCCTGCCGGTGTGGGAGTTGCCATAGCCATTATTTACTGTATAACACTGCAGCCTGCCTGTGTGGGAGTTGCCATAGAAGCTACGTAAGTGACATCCTTTACTGTATAACACTACAGCCTGCCAGTGTGGGAGTTGCCATAGACAATATTTACTGTATTACACTGCAGCCTGCCGGTGTGGAAGTTGCCATAGAAGCTACGTAAGTGACATCCTTTACTGTATAACACTACAGCCTGCCGGTGTGGGAGTTGTAATAGAAGCTACGTAAGTGACATTCATTGCTGTATAACACTACAGCCTGCCTGTGTGGGAGTTGCCATAGACATTCTTTACTGTATAACACTGCAGCCTGCCGGTGTGGGAGTTGTCATAGAAGCTACGTAAGTGACATTCTTTACTGTATAACACTACAGCCTGCCAGTGTGGGAGTTGCCATAGACATTATTTACTGTATAACACTGCAGCCTGCCGGTGTGGGAGTTGCCATAGAAGCTACGTAAGTGACATCCTTTACTGTATAACACTACAGCCTGCCGGTGTGGGGGTTGTAATAGAAGCTACGTAAGTGACATTCATTGCTGTATAACACTACAGCCTGCCTGTGTGGGAGTTGCCATAGACATTCTTTACTGTATAACACTGCAGCCTGCCGGTGTGGGAGTTGCCATAGAAGCTACGTAAGTGACATCCTTTACTGTATAACACTACAACCTGCCGGTTGCCATAGAAGCTACGTAAGTGACATTCTTTGCTGTATAACACTGCAGCCTGCCGGTGTGAGAGCTGTCATAGAAGCTACGTAAGTGACATTCATTGCTGTTTTACACTACATCCAGCCGGTGTGGGAGCTGTCATAGAAGCTACGTAAGTGACATTCTTTGCTGTAGAACACTACAGTCTGCCGGTTGCCATATAAGCTACGTAATTGACATTCTTTGCTGTATAACACTGCAGCCTGCCGGTGTGGGAGTTGTCATAGAAGCTACGTAAGTGACATTCTGTACTGTATAACTACAATCTGCCGGTTTGGGTGTTGTCATAGAAGCTACGTAAGTGCCATTCCTTACTATAGAACACTGCAGCCTGCTGGTGTGGGAGTTGTAATACTAGTAGAAGCTACGTACGTGACATTCTTTGCTGTATAACACTGCAGCCTGCCGGTGTGGGAGTTGTAATAGAAGCTACGTAAGTGACATTCTTTGCTGTACAACACTGCAGCCTGCTGGTGTGGGAGTTGTAATACAAGCTACGTAAGCGACATTCTTTGCTGTATAACACTGCAGCCTGCCTGTGTGGGAGTTGTCATAGAAGCTACGTAAGTGACATTCTTTGTTGTATAACACTGCAGCCTGCTGGTGTGGGAGTTGTCATAGAAGCTACGTAAGTGACATTCTTTGCTGTATAACACTACAGCCTGCCGGTGCGTGAGTTGTCATAGAAGCTACATAAGTGACATTCTTTACTGTATAACACTGCAGCCTGCCGGTGTGGGAGTTGTCATAGAAGCTACGTAAGTGACATTCTTTGTTGTATAACACTGCAGCCTGCTGGTGTGGGAGTTGTCATAGAAGCTACGTAAGTGACATTCTTTGCTGTATAACACTACAGCCTGCCGGTGCGTGAGTTGTCATAGAAGCTACATAAGTGACATTCTTTACTGTATAACACTGCAGCCTGCTGGTGTGGGAGTTGTCATAGAAGCTACGTAAGTGACATTCTTTGCTGTATAACACTACAGCCTGCCGGTGCGTGAGTTGTCATAGAAGCTACATAAGTGACATTCTTTACTGTATAACACTGCAGCCTGCCGGTGTGGGAGTTGTCATAGAAGCTACGTAAGTGACATTCTTTGCTGTATAACACTACAGCCTGCCGGTGCGTGAGTTGTCATAGAAGCTACATAAGTGACATTCTTTACTGTATAACACTGCAGCCTGCCGGTGTGTGAGTTGTCATAGAAGCTACGTAAGTGACATTCTTTGCTGTATAACACTACAGCCTGCCGGTGCGTGAGTTGTCATAGAAGCTACATAAGTGACATTCTTTGCTGTATAACACTGCAGCCTGCCGGTGTGGGAGTTGTGGGAGTTGTAATAGAAGCTACGTAAGTGACATTCTTTGCTGTATCACACTGCAGCCTGCTGGTGTGGGAGTTGTAATAGAAGCTACGTAAGTGACATTCTTTTTTGTATAACACTGCAGCCTGCTGGTGTGGGAGTTGTCATAGAAGCTACGTAAGTGACATTCTTTGCTGTATAACACTACAGCCTGCCGGTGCGTGAGTTGTCATAGAAGCTACATAAGTGACATTCTTTACTGTATAACACTGCAGCCTGCCGGTGTGGGAGTTGCCATAGCCATTGTTTACTGTATAACACTGCAGCCTGCCTGTGTGGGAGTTGCCATAGAAGCTACGTAAGTGACATCCTTTACTGTATAACACTACACCCTGCCAGTGTGGGAGTTGCCATAGACATTATTTACTGTATAACACTGCAGCCTGCCGGTGTGGAAGTTGCCATAGAAGCTACGTAAGTGACATCCTTTACTGTATAACACTACAACCTGCCGGTTGCCATATAAGCTACGTAATTGACATTCTTTGCTGTATAACACTGCAGCCTGCCGGTGTGGGAGTTGTCATAGAAGCTACGTAAGTGACATTCTTTACTGTATAACACTACAGCCTGCCAGTGTGGGAGTTGCCATAGAAGATACGTAAGTGACATTCTTTGCTGTATAACACTACAGCCTGCCGGTGTGGGAGCTGTCATAGAAGCTACGTAAGTGACATTCGTTGCTGTATAACACTACAATCTGCCGGTTTGGGTGTCATAGAAGCTACGTAAGTGCCATTCCTTACTATAGAACACTGCAGCCTGCTGGTGTGGGAGTTGTAATACAAGTAGATGCTACGTACGTGACATTCTTTGCTGTATAACACTACAGCCTGCTGGTGTGGGAGTTGTAATACTAGTAGAAGCTACGTACGTGACATTCTTTGCTGTATAACACTACAGCCTGCTGGTGTGGGAGTTGTAATACTAGTAGAAGCTACGTAAGTGACATTCTTTGCTGTATAACACTACAGCCTGCTGGTGTGGGAGTTGTAATACTAGTAGAAGCTACGTAAGTGACATTCTTTGCTGTATAACACTGCAGCCTGCTGGTGTTGGAGTTGTAATAGAAGCTACGTAAGTGACATTCTTTGCTGTATAACACTTCAGCCTGCCGGCGTGGGAGTTGTGGGAGTTGTAATAGAAGCTACGTAAGTGGCATTATTTGCTGTATAACACTGCAGCCTGCTGGTGTGGGAGTTGTAATAGAAGCTACGTAAGTGACATTCTTTGTTGTATAACACTGCAGCCTGCCGGTGTGGGAGTTGTAATAGAAGCTACGTAAGTGACATTCTTTGCTGTATAACACTGCAGCCTGCCGGTGTGGGAGTTGTAATAGAAGATACGTAAGTGACATTCTTTGCTGTATAACACTGCAGCCGGCTGGTGTGGGAGTTGTAATAGAAGCTACGTAAGTGACATTCTTTGCTGTATAACACTACAACCTGCCGGTTGCCATATAAGCTACGTTATTGACATTCTTTGCTGTATAACACTACAGCCTGTCGGTGTGGGAGTTGTCATAGAAGCTACGTAAGTTACATTCTTTACTGTATAACACTACAGCCTGCCAGTGTGGGAGTTGCCATAGAAGCTACGTAAGTGACATTCTTTGCTGTATAACACTACAGCCTGCCGGTGTGGGAGCTGTCATAGAAGCTACGTAAGTGACATTCGTTGCTGTATAACACTACAATCTGCCAGTTTGGGTGTTGTCATAGAAGCTAAGTAAGTGCCATTCCTTACTATAGAACACTGCAGCTTGCTGGTGTGGGAGTTGTAATACTAGTAGAAGCTACGTACGTGACATTCGTTGCTGTATAACACTACAGCCTGCTGGTGTGGGAGTTGTAATACTAGTAGAAGCTACGTAAGTGACATTCTTTGCTGTATAACACTGCAGCCTGCCTGTGTGGGAGTTGTAATAGAAGCTACGTAAGTGACATTCTTTGCTGTATAACACTGCAGCCTGCCTGTGTGGGAGTTGTAATAGAAGCTACGTAAGTGACATTCTTTGCTGTATAACACTGCAGCCGGCTGGTGTGGGAGTTGTAATAGAAGCTACGTAAGTGACATTCTTTGCTGTATAACACTACAGCCTGCCTGTGTGGGAGTTGTCATAGAAGCTACGTAAGTGACATTCTTTGCTGTATAACACTGCAGCCTGCCTGTGTGGGAGTTGTCATAGAAGCTACGTAAGTGACATTCTTTGCTGTATAACACTGCAGCCTGCCTGTGTGGGAGTTGTAATAGAAGCTACGTAAGTGACATTCTTTGCTGTATAACACTACAGCCTGCCTGTGTGGGAGTTGTCATAGAAGCTACGTAAGTGACATTCTTTGCTGTATAACACTACAGCCTGCCTGTGTGGGAGTTGTCATAGAAGCTACGTAAGTGACATTCTTTGCTGTATAACACTGCAGCCTGCCTGTGTGGGAGTTGTAATAGAAGCTACGTAAGTGACATTCTTTGCTGTATAACACTGCAGCCTGCCTGTGTGGGAGTTGTAATAGAAGCTACGTAAGTGACATTCTTTGCTGTATAACACTGCAGCCGGCTGGTGTGGGAGTTGTAATAGAAGCTACGTAAGTGACATTATTTGCTGTATAACACTGCAGCCTGCTGGTGTGGGAGTTGTAATAGAAGCTACGTAAGTGACATTCTTTGCTGTATAACACTGCAGCCTGCCGGTGTGGGAGTTGTAATAGAAGCTACGTAAGTGACATTCTTTGCTGTATAACACTGCAGCCGGCTGGTGTGGGAGTTGTAATAGAAGCTACGTAAGTGACATTCTTTGCTGTATAACACTGCAGCCGGCTTGTGTGGGAGTTGTAATAAAAGCTACGTAAGTGACATTCTTTGCTGTATAACACTGCAGCCTGCTGGTATGGGAGTTGTAATAGAAGCTACGTAAGTGACATTCTTTGCTGTATAACACTGCAGCCTGCCGGTGTGGGAGTTGTGATAGAAGCTACGTAAGTGACATTCTTTGCTGTATAACACTGCAGCCGGCTGGTGTGGGAGTTGTAATAGAAGCTACGTAAGTGACATTCTTTGCTGTATAACACTGCAGCCGGCTGGTGTGGGAGTTGTTATAGAAGCTACGTAAGTGACATTCTTTGCTGTACAACACTGCAGCCTGCCGGTGTGGGAGTTGTAATAGAATCTACGTAAGTGACATTCTTTGCTGTATAACACTGCAGCCTGCCTGTGTGGGAGTTGTCATAGAAGCTACGTAAGTGACATTCTTTGCTGTATAACACTGCAGCCTGCCTGTGTGGGAGTTGTAATAGAAGCTACGTAAGTGACATTCTTTGCTGTATAACACTGCAGCCGGCTGGTGTGGGAGTTGTAATAGAAGCTACGTAAGTGACATTCTTTGCTGTATAACACTGCAGCCTGCTGGTGTGGGAGTTGTAATAGAAGCTACGTAAGTGACATTCTTTGCTGTATAACACTGCAGCCTGCCGTTGTGGGAGTTGTAATAGAAGCTACGTAAGTGACATTCTTTGCTGTATAACACTGCAGCCGGCTGGTGTGGGAGTTGTAATAGAAGCTACGTAAGTGACATTCTTTGCTGTATAACACTGCAGCCGGCTGGTGTGGGAGTTGTAATAAAAGCTACGTAAGTGACATTCTTTGCTGTATAACACTGCAGCCTGCTGGTGTGGGAGTTGTAATAGAAGCTACGTAAGTGACATTCTTTGCTGTATAACACTGCAGCCTGCCGGTGTGGGAGTTGTAATAGAAGCTACGTAAGTGACATTCTTTGCTGTATAACACTGCAGCCGGCTGGTGTGGGAGTTGTAATAGAAGCTACGTAAGTGACATTCTTTGCTGTATAACACTGCAGCCGGCTGGTGTGGGAGTTGTAATAGAAGCTACGTATGTGACATTCTTTGCTGTACAACACTGCAGCCTGCCGGTGTGGGAGTTGTAATAGAAGCTACGTAAGTGACATTCTTTGCTGTATAACACTGCAGCCTGCCTGTGTGGGAGTTGTCATAGAAGCTACATAAGTGACATTCTTTGCTGTATAACACTGCAGCCTGCTGGTGTGGGAGTTGTAATAGAAGCTACGTAAGTGACTTTCTCTGCTGTATAACACTACAGCCTGTTGGTGTGGGAGTTGTAATAGAAGCTACGTACGTGACATTCTTTGCTGTATAACACTAAATCCTGCTGGTGTGGGAGTTGTAATAGAAGCTACGTAAGTGACATTCTTTGCTGTATAACACTACAGCCTGCTGGTGTTGGAGTTGTGATAGAAGATACGTAAGTGACATTCTTTGCTGTATAACACTACAGCCTGCCGGTGTGGGAGTTGTAATAGAAGCTACGTAAGTGACATTCTTTGCTGTATAACAATACAGCCTGCTGGTGTGATAGTTGTAATAGAAGCTACGTAAGTGACATTTTTTGCTGTATAACACTAAATCCTGCTGGTGTGGGAGTTGTAATAGAAGCTACGTAAGTGACATTCTTTGCTGTATAACACTACAGCCTGCTTGTGTGGGAGTTGTGATAGAAGATACGTAAGTGACATTCTTTGCTGTATAACACTACAGCCTGCCGGTGTGGGAGTTGTAATAGAAGCTACGTAAGTGACATTCTTTGCTGTATAACAATACAGCCTGCTGGTGTGATAGTTGTAATAGAAGCTACGTAAGTGACATTCTTAACTGTATAACACTACCTCCAGCCGGTGTGGGAGCTGTCATAGAAGCTACGTAAGTGACTTTCTTTGCTGTAGAACACTACAGCCTGCTGGTATGGGAGTTGTCATAGAAGCTACGTAAGTGACATCCTTTACTGTATAACACTACAACCTGCCGGTTGCCATAGAAGCTACGTAAGTGACATTCTTTGCTGTATAACACTGCAGCTTGCCGGTGTGGGAGTTGTCATAGAAGCTACGTAAGTGACATTATTTGCTGTATAACACTGCAGCTTGCCGGTGTGGGAGTTGTCATAGAAGCTACGTAAGTGACATTCTTTGCTGTATAACACTACAATCTGCCGGTTTGGGTGTTGTCATAGAAGCTACGTAAGTGCCATTCCTTACTATAGAACACTGCAGCCTGCTGGTGTGGGAGTTGTAATACAAGTAGAAGCTACGTACGTGACATTCTTTGCTGTATAACACTACAGCCTGCTGGTGTGGGAGTTGTAATACTAGTAGAAGCTACGTAAGTGACATTCTTTGCTGTATAACACTGCAGCCTGCTGGTGTGGGAGTTGTAATAGAAGCTACGTAAGTGACATTCTTTGCTGTATAACACTTCAGCCTGCCGGCGTGGGAGTTGTGGGAGTTGTAATAGAAGCTACGTAAGTGACATTATTTGCTGTATAACACTGCAGCCTGCTGGTGTGGGAGTTGTAATACTAGTTGAAGCTACGTGAGTGACATTCTTTGCTGTATAACACTACAGCCTGCTGGTGTGGGAGTTGTGATAGAAGCTACGCAAGTGACATTCTTTGCTGTATAACAATGCAACCTGCCGGCGTGGGAGTTGTGGGAGTTGTAATAGAAGCTATGTAAGTGACATTCTTTGCTGTATAACACTGCAGCCTGCTGGTGTGGGAGTTGTAATAGAAGCTACGTAAGTGACATTCTTTGTTGTATAACACTGCAGCCTGCCGGTGTGGGAGTTGTAATAGAAGCTACGTAAGTGACATTCTTTGCTGTATAACACTGCAGCCTGTCGGTGTGGGAGTTGTAATAGAAGCTACGTAAGTGACATTCTTTGCTGTACAACACTACAGCCTGCTGGTGTTGGAGTTGTAATAGAAGCTACGTAAGTGACTTTCTTTGCTGTATAACACTACAGCCTGCTGGTGTGGGAGTTGTGATAGAAGCTACGTAAGTGACATTCTTTGCTGTATAACACTACAGACTGCTGGTGTTAGAGTTGTAATAGAAGCTACGTAAGTGAATTTTTTTGCTGTATAACACTACAGCCTGCTGGTATGGGAGTTGTCATAGAAGCTACGTAAGTGACATTCTTTGCTGTATAACACTACAGCCTGTTGGTGTGGGAGTTGTAATAGAAGCTACGTAAGTGACATTCTTTACTGTATAACACTACAGCCTGTTGGTGTGGGAGTTGTAATAGAAGCTACGTTAGTGACATTCTTTGCTGTATAACACTCCAGCCAGCCGGTGTGGGAGTTGTAACAGAAGCTGAGTAAGTGACATTCTTTGCTGTATAACACTCACGTCAGCCGGTGTGGGAGTTGTAATAGAAGCTACGTAAGTGAAATTATTTGCTGTATAACACTCCAGCCTGCCGGTTTAGGGGTTGTCATAGAAGCTACGTAAGTGACATTGTTTGCCGTATAACACTACAGCCTGCCGGTGTGGGAGTTGTAATAGAAGCTACGTAAGTGACATTCTTCGCTCTATAACACTACAGCCTGCCGGTGTGGGAGTTGTCATAGAAGCTACTTAAGTGACATTCTTTACTGTATAACACTACAGCCCGCCGGTGTGGGAGTTGTAATAGAAGCTACGTAAGTGACATTCTTTACTGTATACCACTGCAGCCTGCCGGTGTGGGAGTTGTCATAGAATCTACGTAAGTGACATTCTTTTCTATATAACAATACAGCCTGCCGGTGTGGGAGTTATAATAGAAGCTACGTAAGTGGCATTCTTTACTATATAACACTGCAGTCCGCCGGTGTGGGAGTTGTCACAGAAGCTACGTTAGTGACATTCTTTTCTATATAACACTACAGCCTGCCGGTGTGGGAGTTGTCATAGAAACTACGTGACATTCTTTATTGTACAACACTACAGTCTGACGGTGTGGGAGTTGTCATAGAAACTAAGTGACATTCTTTACTATACAAAACTACAGCCGGCTGATGTGGGTGTTGTCATAGAAACTACGTGACATGCTTTACTATACAACACTACAGCCTGCTGAAGTGGGTGTTGTCATAGAAACTACGTGACATTCT
>JAWPHD010010163.1:0-96505 GCA_037043455.1 Cyrtodaria siliqua | reverse complement strand
GTGAATATGGCAACCTCATAAGTCCTCAATTCGTTCAAGGACAATAAGTCCACCACCATCTAAATTATAATCGGCAATTTCAAGCTAATCCATGGAACAGAAAATGTTTTGTAATTACATAGATCATTTAAATAAGTATCGACCCCCTGATTCAATACTTAAAATAACAGCTTCATAACTGAGCTGTAAATGTAACTATGAACACCAGATAGACTGTGTGGAAGCATAGAATACTATGAACACTACAATAATGTATAACCAAACACCTTTGGAACATAGTGGTAATGAAGTGCTTACAAACCAAGATAAGCTCAAAATAATAAATAAAACTGCAACCGATTTGTTATGGCCCAAAGTTACAGACTTGGGCAAGGCCAAGTCAGCTAACTGGCAGAGCAGCACAACCCCATATGACTGACTGGGTAGTAAGAACTGGACCCAGTGAAAAATTATTTAGATAGAATCTAACAAAATAATTTTGTGAATTTTTAAGGAATATAAAGGCTCTGACTTTAGTAGCCTTATTGGAGTTTGCATTAGGTATCACCCAGACAAAACCAAACAGATTGTTACTGGAATATCCCCAGAAGGGGTTAAACGAGATCCCTTTAGTAGCATGAGCCTGATGACACTTCAGTTCCTAGAGAATGGGCTCACTAAATCTGAGCCACAAAGGCTAAAAAAGATAGTCTAAAGGGTATAGTCTAGTCTAAGATTAACCGAAAAGTTCAAAGGTAGGCCGAGAGAACAGAAGTCAAACAGGCCAAAAAAGAGCCACTTTAACTTCTAAGTATTTCTAAACTAAGAAGGGGTAGTGATATAAGCTCAAAGTTGGAAACAAGAAAAAACCCAACTCCGACTGCGGACTGTGGGAGTGTAAACAAACAATGCGTTACACTTATTCTAACCAGCTAAACCTCTGTGACCTCAGAGTAGCCCAGTGAAGCGACCTCCTAGAGGTACAATTGTGTGAAGCAACTATTACAGAAACTGAAGTCTGAAGTAGTTTAGTTTGAATCGACAAAGCGGAGGTTGCATACTGATTCCGAATGAATCAGTGGCAGAGGTAGACTGTAAAACCTGATATAAACCTCCGCTTAGGGAAGAAATCAAGATGGACAGAAGTGCTGCCCGTACGAACTGCGACGCACCGTAAAGCAGGCGTAATATTGATAACTAAACCAGGCTGTAATTTTGATGGTGACCAGGCGTTACAGGTGGTTTTGATAAGAATGTAGAAAACCAGGCGTAAAATGAGGCGTAATATGTAATGAGTCCGTCTGGCCAAAAACCAGGCATAAATAAAACAGGCGTAAATAGAGCCAGGCGTAAATAAACCAGGCGTAAATAATAAAAGAATTTATTTATTCAGGGCAACACACCTAGTTAGTGAACAAACCTACCATGTGGCCCTCTAAGCCAAACTGAGAGATCCTTAGACATGCATTTAGGGCAGCTCTCTACGAAACCCCTAGGACCAGGCAGAATGTCCCCTTGAATGTGGCTGTGTAGTGGCACGCACCCTCCCCACCCCCCCCCCCCCCCCCCCTTGTTCTGACCAAGGCAGAATGTCACCTTGAATGTGGTTGTGCACACGCATTCACCCGCAAATCTGTGTTCTAGTAAAGATCTAGCCGAAAGAAACTGTGTTTCCATACGAAGTGGCATATAGAAGCCAATAAATAAATAGATGCAGATGCTATCTCAAACTGCTGAAGGAAAGACTCAAAGAGAAGTCCGGCTCTTATGGCATAATTAATGTACGGATTAGAAGCCGGGTCTAACAATAGTATAGCTACCATAATGTTAGGAACTTACTCATACTGATAGACCTACTCTCTAACTGATAGAAAACAAGGAGAATGTATCCTGGTTCTAGCAATATTAAACAGGAGGGGGTATGAAAAACAAATACGCCAACTATCATCAGTACCCCTAGGCTAATGGAGAACGAACCCTGGCACTACAGCCCATTAACTGTATGACTGTATGGAGAAGTGGGAGGGGTAAGGAATCTAGAAACTGGACAATGATCTTAGCTGCAAGAAAAGGTCGTGTTATGTCCTGCAACCGCATTCTAATAAGCTACACAAGGAACGCAACCCCAGAGGTAAGAGATGAATGACGGAAGAACTCCATCAGACAAGGCTTAGTCAGAGGAACCGCGAACAAACCCACTTAGGGTTGAGGATAGCGGCTTGAAGCCGATTACTCCGAACTACTGAAACTGCCTAACAGGTGTAAACCGGGGGCGGAGAGCAGCCCGTGCTTGGCTGCCCGCTCATTAGTACCGTCGCCTTCGCTTTGCAGCTCCGGCTCTGGAGGTACCCCGTGGAGATTTAAGCGGTACAGAAGGAGACCTTAATCAACCCTAGGGTAATCCCAAAACCCCACAGGTGTATCAGTGAGAAAAACACGCATAATACACTCGTGCTAAGGCTCTGGTGAAAATAAGTTTTTCTAATAAGAAAATCCTTATATTCACAGACAAACCAAAAATGATTCTATTAATAACTTATTATGTACTCTAACCTTGATACTTAAGCAGCAAAACATAATGCGCTAAAACAGAGACGACAAAAGGTCAACAGCGGCATTATGTCTGTCGATATTTCACAAGTGAAACACAAACAATGAAATATAAGGTATATCATAATATCCACAAAAAAACAACAAAAAAAAACAACAAGATGCCAGTATTTCTTTGTGGCTGGTATGGGACACTGTAAAACCGGGACTCCTCCCTTACAGGGCGAAAGCTCTATCAACTGAGCTAACCGGGACACCATCATAAACAGACGTGTGAGTGGCAGTGACTATCAAGTAAGAGACTAAACCACTCAGCCACGGAAGTCCCGCCATATCAACTTACCAGCAAAAGGAAGACTCAGCCAGCAACTGCATGTGCAAATGAATAAAACAGCATCTGCAATTTGTAATTAATTTATATACTTACCTCAAAAAAGGTGGTGATATACATGTACATAGATATCATTAACTTTTCAATTAGAGCACACAGAGCAAAGTAGCCGGGTATTAGATAGATACTAGTATACAATATTAGTAAAAGGTATTATATTAGACCTGGTAGAAAGGTTTAAGTAGCAGGGCGAATTAACCAGCCTACCTCTAATGACACCCCTTGATATAAATACTACCGGCGCTAAATAAAATAAATGCTCATATACCTGCAAGTCTGATGAGCATAATCCATAGACTGCAATAATCATCTTAGTCCTGCACAACAGTACTCAACAAGGCCGATAGGACAAGTTGAATTAGGAGTGTCCTGATAGGAAAACCATATACAGAAAGAAATAAACTGATTTACTTCTTAAGACTGTGGCTACAATTAACGCTGAAACCTATGCACGTTATGGCGAAGGCCATGAATTCTTACCTAATCATTAGAGTATGACGGAGAAGCGTAGTCACTTACATCATCTTGATATTCTTGTGACGGAACTCGACAGCAGGTATCGACTTCTATCGAGGTTACCTGCAAAACAAGTTCTGTAGTTAAGTCGTAAGGACAGAAAAGAACAAAGTAATTCACTAAGAATCTTTAGTTTAAGACAAGTATCAGATTCTGTAGTGGTTATAAAGCAAACCATGAGAGGAAATACTTTAAATGAATACTCTTAACGCTTTTGTAAACGCCGAGATATTCAAAGATATAAAAGCATTAAATAAGTTTCTAAAATCGAGAACATAGGTAGACAATGCTTAAGAAGTGTTTACAAATGTTGCAACAACTGAAAAAAGGCGTAATTCTGTTCGACAAATGAATGAATTCTATTTGAGAATAGAATACCACCAGGCTGCTATTAATCAGAATCAGAGATAAGACTTCGATAATTACCTTCTCTGATGTAGATGGCCTGTATAGAGCGCCCTGTCAGTAGGAAGATATGACTTCCCTATATTAAAAGGCCTTTCCCAGTAGGGAGCACCGTCTAGGAAAGTATGATTTCCTAAAGAGGTCTCAGTCCTATTGATGGTAAGTGTTTCTGACACCACACTGAAAAGGAAGAACAAGGAAAGTGTCTCTGACACATTTTACTAGTATGTTAAAAGTATGTGTCAGAAGTGGGATCTGAAACCACGTGTAAGGTCGTGGACCCAGAACACTCGTTTATGAAGGTATAACCTTGAGTCTGGCGCATTAGACCATTCGGCCCTCCTGACAGGTAATCCATATGTTTATCTTTATTTCTTAATTGCATATCATATGATTGATTACCTGTTAGTTCAATGTCATGTTCAGCATTGTTATGATATTACAATAAAATATTCTATTCTATTCTATTTAATCTGTGATTATACAACACGTAAGAAATTATAATAACAGATAATTGTGACCCATGACAGAAACTTCCCTTACATGTGAGTACCAACACATAAACCTAAGTCCTCTTCCCATACCATAGAAAGAAGTCTTATTTAGCTTCCCTCCAGACAACTAGTCTGGATTTTATACTAGCAGAGACCTTCAGAAGAGACTATATCCTTCGTTAGGTGGCCCTAACCATAACAACGGTATTGAATACAGTAAGAATACCGTAAGAATACTCTTTCGGCCCTAGGCCGTGCTTAAAAGCATAAATTTCAGCTGAGGAAGTATTACCTGAGCTGTCTCTAGACAGGTGACGGTTGCTCCTAGACCGCCCTCTGTGTGTTGACTCTCTGAAAGGTGACCTGGAGGAGTGAATGGAATCTGTTCTGAGGACCTTCAGATTACCCATGAGGCAGAGAGTTTGTAGTCGGCGTGACCCCCGCACTACCTGGTAGCTTGAGCCGGAGTGGGTGGGGTACGGGACTTTCTTTAGTGAGCGCAAGATAGTCGACGTCGTTCATTGACTGAGCTAAGCGGGCTATTTGGTTGTCTCCAAGCGAATGCGACCACTCCAACAGTGTACCCACGAGGTAGAGAGTTATCTGAGTCACCATGGTCCCCCGGACAGGAGTGGGTGGGGTATGGGACTGCATATGGCTGGGTTGGGGGACATCACCGATAGAAGGTCAGGACTTCGTACGGGTGATGTTTCCAATCCCTGGGAGTCCGGACGGGCCGTAGTGGGCTAGGGCCCGACTCCCCATTGATGTTTCCTTCACAGGAGTGGGTGGGGAATGGGACTGCATATGGCTGGGTTGGGGGACATCACCGATAGAAGGTCAGGACTTCGTACGGGTGATGTTTCCAATCCCTGGGAGTCCGGACGGGCCGTAGTGGGCTAGGGCCCGACTCCCAATTAGACTAAGGTCCCACTCCCCATTGCTGTTACTGAAATATAGAAAATAACAGCAGAAGGTGTTCTAAAAGCACCAACTGTGATTATATAACAAACAACACGAACCCAATAATATAAGAAAACTATTTACTGGAGTGTTGACACGAGTAGGAGGGGTGTCTACGTTCCGGTGTCAAATTCAAAACTTCTAATAGAAGTTAAAAGCTATTTTTCGACAGAATTTACAAATGTTGGTAAACCGGAAGTAGACAGAATATGGTTGTTTACGAATTGCGGTCTGAATTAACTGCGTAAAGAACAAAAGCCGGTGTAAAAAACACCAATTACGATCATAAACTCGTAAGAAAATAACATATGGGAAGTAAAATTAAAGTAATAAAACAATTAAAACCATTTGTTACGTGGAAAAAGACAAATATTTTGAGACCGTCGATTTATCGCGTTCTTTACCGATGACGCCACGACGGAAAGAGGAAGTAACTCTGTGTGACTCTTGCTTGTACGGGTGTATTTGGCGGCGCCCTTGGTGCCGGGAGTCCCGGGAAGGGTATTTGGGGAAGTTTTTCCGTTCGTGGATTAAGGCAAGTTGAGTATCTTGCAATTGTAATGTTGTCGTAAGCTATCTATAGACCAATATAAAGGGGTCTGTATAAAGGTGCAATAATACTTGTTTACAAAACAAGGACAAGTAGCCTGTACTAGCTTAGGTGAATGATTTAACAAACAACAACTCTTCAAATAATTAACTTTATTCAGTTGTCACTACACTGTATTTTGCTCACCTAAGGCAATATTTACCGTAATAATAAGACCATTAATAGATTATAGATTTATTATACTGGTCTTACTTGAAGTTACGTCCCTTGGTTGAAAGTAGGTCGTTTAAATGAGAGTCACAACAGCCTTGTAGGTATGAAACCACTAATTATTTTCCCCATAGACACCAATGTTAAAGTGTCACATATTAATGATTTGCTGCAAATTCAACTCAAGTATGGATAATGCAGCAGTGTAATGTTCATATAGAAAACTAATTTTCCACTTCAAAAATCCAGAAAAATTACAAGACAGGTAAGAAAGTTCTTGTTTGTTTACTAAACAGGTCAAGGGTACAACTGTTTTTATTGATGGTTGCTCACAGAGTGTAAGCATTGAGTCGAAATTTCGAAAATGTTCTTCAGTGATCGAGTAAAACCTATTCATACGCTTCTTATACATACAACCATAAAATCGAATAGAAATGGTCATTTTTCCCCTACTTATAATGGCCATTAATGATTATTATCAAAAAAGGAGGGATTACTTTTTATTATAGGAACTACATTCGACTACACCTCAGAGGTTTACATGTAATTAGTGGTGGTAAACCAATACAATGAAAAGTGATGTTAAAGGAAAGTGGATTAAACATGGAAATTGACTTTTCTCACGTCATAGCAAATATTACAAAACAGCTCGGGTAAGGACTTTGCTAAAATTAATGTAGGCTAAAACTTTGAAAAGAGGTTTTCGCTAACTTTTCCACAAGCGGAAATATTCACTTTTAACTATACCTCCGACAAATAATAGCATGTGCAACAGTATAATAAAGCACATGCAACTGTATTATAATATAACCTACTGTCAATATACTCCGACATCAACAACAGGGCAGAGATATCTAAGTACTGGCGTCATGTTTATTGACCTGTGTGAAGAAAACGAGGGTATTTGCTATGGCACGCCGTCAAATTCATTCTAGTTTACTTTTAATTTGTGTCATACACCGCAGCAGTCGCATAATAGTAGGACCGGCTGCCTCGCATTCTGGAGGTCGTGGGTTCGATCCCTGGCTGGGTCATACCAGAGACTTGGTTCCAGTACTGGTATATCTCTTGCTTAATGCTCAGCATATAAAGGGTAGTGCTGGGACTGGGTGACCCAGTATCAGTATGGGACTGACTAGGTGGGGTATCGTGGTGTGTCTATGGCGTGGTATTCCAGCTCACTGTTACAAGTAGAAACCATCTAGATATGACTGAAAGATTGTTAAAAGTGACGTTAAACCTCATGCATACATAAATTCTCTTTCGTTCTGCTCCATATCAAAGTCTTTTAATTTAATCATCTAAAATCCCAAAATAAATCTAAAACAACGAGAAAAAATTGCTGTTGTAATGCAAAGCACGGCATTTGTGTATGGGACACATTTTCTAGTATACTAATTGACCTTTCAAAATAGGTTTTTGGTTCTCAGTTAGTTTTTAAATAATGCATGATATAGATTATGAACTGTCATATGAATATAAATCAGTGGTTAATGGCGTGATCATTTCAGTGCAGAGCTGGAACATGAGTAACAACTGAAGCAGTATACAGGGTATAAGGACACTACACCAATAAAAGTTTAAATAATTCCGATCCATCTTGAAACCATTTGTGAGATTTGAAATAAATACCATTTGTCATAAGATTATGGTTGTACAGGTAAATATTTAACTAAACATTATAGGCAAGACTCGTAGTAAATAGAGCATTTATAATTAAAGCAAACATTTTTTTTAACCTGGCCTTTTTGAACATTATGTAAGTGTGTCAACTTTGACATTATCCATTCATTTCTGTTTAACCAATCAAAAACAATGAACTTATATAACCTACCAATATATAACCAGCTTGTGATACCCAGAGTTTATAATTAGATTCAGGTAAACTGGTTTAGGTATAAGTTAGGTTACCTGTACTGGAAATCAATAGTGAGATCTTGGGTATTTGCCAATAGCTGACACACAAGTCATGTGAGCAGTTATTGTCATTTTGCTGAAAGTTAATATCGAGGACTCTTCCGTCCTGCTGAAGGTTAATATCAAGGACTCTTCCGTCCTGGAACTTTGACATTTGCAGGTGTGGTGTCAGGCTTCCTATTGGATTAGTCTGCATTGACATCAGGTTGTCAGAGATATTCTGTTGGGCATTTGGATTACATGAAGGTAGGCTTGATTTAAACTGTCTATAATGTGTATGAATGGTCATATTTTTGCTAATTTAGAAAGGGACTTCCCTGTTTTCTGTTTGTTCCTTTCTTGTGGAATTGTAAAATAGTATACCGGTAAGTGATTATTTAAACAACAGCTTGCCTTTAAACGACAGTTTAAATATTTTGTCATAAAACAACAATTTCTTTTGTGCTCAGAGTCTGATTTAATTTCCTTGTACTTTTCCATATTACACTTCTTGGAAACCCAGTGTTTCTGCTTAAAATTATATCGTGCTCAACTCCCTCCGATAGCAAAGTTTATGTATAAAATATCAAAATATAAAACTCCATCTTATGTCAATGAAATGTTCACATTAAGACAAGTTAATGAAAATACAACAATAACACGATCATGTTCTTCAAACAATTTCATAATACCAAAACCTAATAAAGAAATATTTAAACAAAGTTTAACATACTCAGGACCAATAATTTGGAATAATTTACCTACCAACATTAAAGACAGATCGTCAATAATGGCATTTCAAAGCAATTTAATTAAATTAATGTTTAAATTGTTTTTCTTAAATTATTGGATTATTGCAACTGTTTTTTTTTTTAAACTTTATTTTTATTTTGTTTTAGCATATATTGTTAATCTGTATATATATTGTTTTTTGCTAAATGTCACTGTCAATGAGAAATTCATGTGTGAATGTGATTGTGTGTGTAAGTCATAAGTCACCATATATTCTAAAATGATGATGATGAACTTGATTTAATTGGAAATGTACATCAGATATGTCATTTTATATTAAACATGTATTGTTGTTGAAAATGTTGTAAATAATAGAGGGCCATGTGGAAGATTAGTTTTAAACTAAATATGTTACCCTCTTTAAATAAAGTCGCTTATCTTAGCTTATCTTATCTTATCTTATATAGTTTTCCTGGTTTTAAGTATTTTGTCATAAATAAGAATTTTTTCTGTGCTAAAATTAAAATGTTCTCATTTTTAGCTCGACTGATCAGAGATCAGCAGAGCTTATGCCGTGGTGTGGTGTCCGTCCGTCCGTCTGTCCGTCCGTCCGTAAACTTTTATTTGTAGCGACTACTCCTCTGAAACTACTGAATGGATATTCATGAAACTTAACAGAAATGTTGCCTATGAAGTCTAGTTGATCCTAGCAAAAATTCATGTTGATGTGAAATCCAAGATGGCCGCCAAAGCTAAAAATAGATTTTTAAAATACAAGTTTGTAGCGACCACTTCTTGAAAACTCTAAGTGATAGTGATATGAGACTTTTTCTAAAATGATCAGCATGACATGATGTTGGTCCTTGTCGAAAATCGTTTTGATTTGACGTTAAACATGGCTGCCAGCGGCCATCTTTGTTTACATAGAGTTATATAATGAAAACTTGTAGCGACTACTCCTCTGAAACTACTTGATGGATTTTCATGAAACTTCACAGGAATGTTGCTCTTAGTGTCTAATTGATCCTAGCAAAAATTCAGGTCGGCCGGAAAATCAAGATGGCCACCATGGCTAAAAATAGATTTTCAAAATACAAGTTTGTAGTGACTACTTCTTGAAAACTATAAGTGATATTGATATAGGACTTTTTCTAGAATGATCAGCATGACAAGATGTTGGTTATCGTCAAAAATCGTTTTGATTCGATGTCAAACATGGCTGTCAGTGGCCATCTTTGTTTACATAGAGTTATGTAATGAAACTTATAGCGACTGCTCCTCTGAAACTACTTTAATTTTCATGAAACTTCACAGGAATGTTGCTCTTGATGTCTAATTGATCCTAGCAAAATTTCAGGTCGGCCGGAAATTCAAGATGGCTGCCACGGCTAAAAATAATTTTTCAAAAAACAAGTTTGTAGCGACTACTTCCTAAAATCAAAATCAATCAGTAGAGCTTCAAGGTCAATGACCTCTTTTTTTTATGCCCTCACTTGCGGGGGTATATAGATTTGCACTTATGTCCGTCCGTCCCAAAAAATTGTGTTGCGCGATCCTCCATAACTATTTAACCCACGGTCGTGAACATTTACATGAATGTTAACCAGCAAGTGAAGATGTGCACCTGTTTTTTTTTCATTTTTATTTTGGACCAAGAACCACATTGTTTTGGACCTTGACTTAGTCAAAATAGGGGCTGAAAAACTTGTGGCGTGGTCTCCTCCGTTACTATTTAACCCATGGTCATTAAACTTTAAAGGAATGTTGACCAGCAAGTGAAGATGCACCCCTGAGTTTTGTTTTTTTTTGGATCAAGAACCACAGCGTTCTGGCCTTTGACTTCAAAATAGGGGCAAAAAAATGAGTTTTCATCTACAACTTTCTACATTCTTCTATAAAAAGTTGAACATGTTTATCAGTGTTTAAGTGCTGTGGCATAGCGATTTTGCTGGGGCAACTGTGTCCCATGGACACATTCCTAGTTTCTGATTACATTTGTTGGAAATCCAATGTTTCTGGTTAAAATTATGTTTGACTCAACTCTTTACAGCAACTTGTATGGATTTTATCATATATTTGACAGTGAAATAGTGGATTTTATGATTAAAATGAAACCTTATATGTTGACGTTATTGACATCATTGTTTTGGCACATTATGTTTTTTCTGTATAAATTTCAAGGTTGTGAGTATAGAATAAATACATATTTGTTGGTTTGTTGTGAATATAGGATTTATTTTCATCTCGAAAGGAGAAATATCTAATATTTTCACTTGTGCTAAAGCACTTGTAAAATACAAATTTTCAAGTTTTCTCACTTCTCGATCAAAATAAATCCTATATTCTCTCCAAACCAACAAATATCCTCTATATATGTATACAAATTAATGTTGACATGAGTTTACAAAACAGCTCCTCATTATTAAAGTCTGCCAACCAAACATACTATTGGTCAGTACAAAGTTTTTATTGTCAACATGACCGGTGAATATATATCTGGTATGAATGCTGATGTGGATGGGACTGGTCGTCATGTGCAGTTTGGGCAGTTTATTTAAACAGATGTTGCTGAATATCTTCTTTACCAGATACTACATTGCCAATAACGATAGGCAAGTTGCTATCCAACTTAAAGGGACACTTGGCAATCTTGAAGTGTTGATCAAGCATTAGCGTCTCAATTGTTTTTATCCAGTATCATTTGGACTTTAAACCTGCTTGCATATAATTAAATAAAAGTTTGCATTTTTTTAACGTACCGTATATATTATTGGGGCAATATTATCATCAGTTAATCAAATTCAAAAACAATTTGCTTTGTTTTATTCTTAGGATTGAACAAATGCAGGTTATGTAGAAAAAATAGAAGGATGCCTACCATTTTATAAAATCAAGATTGCCATGTGTTCCTTTAAGAAAACAAAAGCTGTCAACAAACACATATACTTAACGCCATTAAAAACGCAAGTTTGGTAGGAAGCATGGATTTTTACATAATTCTGATTTTACTTCTTTCAATACATGAATTTGATCGGTCACCAGATTTATAAGGAATGTGGATAATTTCTAAAATGTACATAACACTACAATCGATCTTGGAGACAGTTTAATTAAAAATAAACACAAAATATAATAAACTCAAAATAAAAAAACTTGCTCTTTTAATGGCGTTAAGTATGTAATGTAAATTCAATATCATTTACCAAAGAAACTATGTCCATATAAATGAATATTTTGTAGAAAAAGACGAAATCACATATTAATAAGTGTAAAATACATCAATAGCGAGATCTTCCCTTGTGAACATATTTCAGTTCATTAAAGGGACACTGTCCGTAACTTTTAGCTTATAAAACACACAATAATTATGTTCGCAAACATTACACACTAAACACTATTGAATATTTACAAATTAAAAGCAAGATTGTTTAAACGGAATACAATCGCAGTACAAAAAAAACTAAATCCGCTTTGTGCGTTTGAACTCGCAGCCCAAACTAAAATTACACCCACCGTAATAATATCGTGAGCGTAAAGTGGTCGATAACACTCCCGACTGAGCTAAGCGGGCTATACATATTTCACAATACATACTGTGGTGAAAACCTAATTCGCTAATGGAAGTCACGTGATCGCAGAAAAGGTAAATATTGTGGGTCCCACTTTATTTACATAATATAATAATTAAAAAAATTTTTTTTCAAACTCAAGAATGTATTCCTACATACTTCTTAGTGTCTATCCTCATGTGGGGGCTGGCGTGGCGCAGTCGGTAGCGCGGCGGATTTGTAACCGGAGGCCCCGGGTTCAATCCTCCGTGGTGCCACTGAATTCCGTCGGTGTGTCCTTGGGCAAGACACTTTACCTTAGCCTCGTCCGTCGGATGGGGACGTAAACTGGGCGGTCCCGTGTATCGGTCTATCCTCCGAGCACGTTAAAGAACCATAGGTATCTATTCGATAATAAGAGTAGGGCAGGTTCCCGGATTCCTATGTATCCTTCCCCTCTCTCTGGGGCGGCTCTAAATAACCTATACTGTGTTGATGAGCCGTTAAACAACATTTAATTCAATTCATGTTTTCATGTATACATTTCACTGAATAAAAGTCAGCCAGTTATTTGGTTATGCTCAATATCTGCTTACTTACGGACAGCGTCCCTTTAAACATTAGTCATCTGATTGATTATTATAGTTATATGTGTAGAAAGGTTGGATAAAGTGATTTAGGAAGTTCAAATGAACACTCCAAGGTTGTGCATCCTTTAACCTGCCATATCCAGTTGGATCTTTGATGACCAGAACTACTGTGAAATTACTCAGCTTATGATATCCCATTGAAATAACTTGCTGGATTTTCTTATGGGCCATCCTTAAAAAAGTATTTGCTGTTTTACCCAGGATTTTATAAATGTGTAGGTATATATAGGTAGGTATTTTATTATTATTTTTAAAAAATTCAATACCTTAAGCAATTAAAGAAAGGAACAAAAAATAATTTAAAAGAATTGCTATAAAAACATTTGGGTAGGGCCCATTTTCACAGTAGGGAAACAGCAAACCAATTTTTGTTTATGGTCTGGTTTTGTAGTTGAGCTACAGCTTAGACACATTTCGAGCCTATTGTATTTGGGGGGGGGGGGGGGGGGGAGAATTTCTATAGGTAACTGTAAATCACTGTTAGCCATACAATTTCATGTGCAAAGTGTGATATTCAATTTTTCTTCAGATTATGAGGCCCACCCAATAAAGCATTTGTGACCAGTACACATAATAACACATTAAAGAATGTTGTATATTTATTGTGTTGTGCTTTGGTCTAAAAACAATTAAGAAATACCAGATAATTTTTGTATTCAAAAGCTAAATTATGAACATATATTTCTTAAAGTAAATTACAGTGTTGTTAAGCTATTCTTACCCTCAGCACAGCAATGCTATACAAATAAAAAACTAAGAGCGGGCCTCAATTTATATACAGGAGTTGATCATCCATGAAGCGGAGTTGATCATCCATGAAGCGTGCTGGCTGTAAATATTTAAGCTTCCCATGCTTTTTCAATGACCAAGTAGCCTTGGGAAATGTGTCTTTAAACCATAGCTTGGTTACTAGACTGTGGGCATTTAAATATTATACCTATTGTGATTGTGAAGTATGAAAGGATTATATTTGGTATAGTTGTGGTCACATGTACAGATTGTACCAGTATTATATATATAAAAACTGTAATGAGATTTTTCAGTATCAATTGATATTGTGTGCTTTAATATTAATTAAATATATTTTTTTCCCCTCCAGGACATTGTAGTGTTATAAAACAAGAAACAAACAAGCAAAGCTTAACAACTAACAGTCGGGATGTCGTCTGCAGGAGGGCAGTTCGTCCTCTTGCTATGGAAAAACTTTGTGCTGCAGGGACGGAAAAAATGTGTGACAGTTTTCGAGATTTTAGTGCCAATATTTTTTGCCATGCTTCTGCTGATGATTCGTGCTCTTGCTGACTCAGAGTACATCGACCAGGATTCAACATGGGACAAGGTCTACCCAAAACTGGCAGGGTTACCCTTTGGAAGATCGCAGTTATATTATACCCCTAACAATGCGTACACCACTGCGCTGATGACCTCCGTTGCTACAGCTACGAATGCTACAAGTAAGTCTTTGTAATAACTCGGATGAGACAACCATACTTAAACAAATGTTGGTATGCTGTGCTTCGACATACTCACTAAAAAGGCTACTACCCAGCTTCCTTTTTTTTTAGCATTAAGTCATTTCTTAAAAAATATTCAGGATCACACCACAGATTGCACCAATATCGGGTGTATATACTGTACATTTTATTTGTTATTATAAATCAATTTAAACTGAAAACGTACCATTAATGAGACACCTTTAAAACAAACAGATTGTATGTACATGTATAATACAGACAGGGCTCAAAGTTAAGCTGGCGTACTGGCAGAATGATATAATTGGAGGCTTTTTCATTAATGAGAACGAATGTTGGATTCTATTTATCACATAACTCTCATATCGACTTTTATTGCATTTTCTTTTTCGCTTTGACATTCGAAACCGACATAAACCGTGGGAATTGGATCATAGTCATTATTTGATTTTTTTGACAGTGCATACTAGGCTTACTTACATACTTATATAACTAGTGGTATATCGAAAATATAGAATGGTGTTATTCCACTCCCACGTGATAAATTGACATAATTCATATGATGTTTAACAATGCACACATATGTCCTCAGGAGCTTAACCGATTATAACTTTGTGATAAAATGACAAAATAAACATGTTGTATACATTAGTTTACTCCTGATATCTAAAATTGCCTTGGGGATCACACTGGCCTTGATTGTATCACACACTGGCCTTGATTGTATCACACACTGGCCTTGATTGTATCAAATGTGTTTTCATAATCCTTTAAGGCTATATTTTGCTCACTTTTTTGGGACAAAGAATAAAGTGAAATGTTAATAGGACAAAATCTCAATGAATATTGTTTCTAAAAATAAATTGAGATTGTCAATGATTCCGAACAAACAGATCGTTACTTACACAATTCTATATACAAAATTCTAATACACCCGCACTATATAGCCTAGTTTAAAATATCTCGTTATATTGAACGATATATCACTAATTTTTGCAACGTTAGGAGAATAGGCATTCCGCATTCCGCATTGTAACGTATGCAGCGTTAGGAGAGCAAGCAAAGCAATGCGAAAGATTTCAGATGTGTGCGTTATTTTCACATATTAGGGGTATTAGAATAGAAATAGAACATCGTTTACGGTGAATTATCTATAATATATCACGGTTTATCGTTCAATTGTAAACAATAAGTGAAATTATTGTTTACAATTGAACTCCAATATTGTTTACAATTGAACTCCAAACCGTGATATATTAAACGATAATTCACAGTAAACGATGTTCTATTTCTTAAGTATCGGTATATATTATGTTGGAGATCAGGGTTCAAATTTAACACTTACATACTTGCTAAATGCGAGCAGATTTTTGCAGATTGCAAGTAGAAAATACTAGCACTTGCTAATTTGTTCAAGTATAAATAAAAGAAACACACTTAGGTCTCAGTCTACATTTATTCGCTAAGAACAGTTTTATCTAAAGGCCGTTTCACATATACACCGAAACCGAAATGAAACCGAACCGAAGCCGTTTTTTTGTCGTTTCGGAATCGGTTAGTGCTTTCACATAAAAGCCGAATTTTGATCCGAATCTCTAAAAATAGCGACCTATTTGAGTCCGAATCCGAAAAAATTAGAAATCCAATTTGTGCATGTTTTCGTTTCGCTTTCGCTTTTGGAGTATATGTGGACACCCTCGTTTGCTGTAGTACATCCTAATTTTTTCGGTTCGGTTAACCTCTGAAAGTTTATAATATTTCACAATTTCTAGAAAAATGCCACTATTTTTCACAATGGCATGTGCACAAAACATAAAATAAAGCCCTGCAGGCATAAAACAAATTAGCTGGGTCTGGGTATCAGGCTACCCTGGATCATTGGGGTCACCTTTCCAGGATTATAATATCTAACTGCATAAATTCATCATATCCATTAAAATTCAAAATGTCACAGAATAGTTGTGAAACAAACCGGATCTTTGATGTATTGATGTACCAAATGTATTTTACAGCTGTCATCATGTAACCAATCATTACTGCCTAATAAGATGTCTCTAAAGCCACTAATCTTGTTACAGAGTACCAGCCGATGAATGTTTTTACTTCTGTGTTAAAGAACATCTAATATTAGCACCATCTTTCTCGGCAGATTATATGTATTTGACATGGTTCTAATATTTGATGTTTTTTTTTAACATTTCTAAACACAACTCAGTAAATGTAATCTTTATGGAAAGAGTAATCTTTACGGAAAGATAAACGGCCAAGGAATTGCAAGAAACAAAAGTTTATGAGATGGTATTATTATAACGGTTGATACGTCAAAAAAGTGAAAAATGAAAACAAAATAGTGGTCGCTAAATGAAGAAAGCGAGTTGGTTTCTAAACCAGCAAAATTGATTCTTTATCACCGAAAAACAATAACAAAAAAAAAAAATTGTCTGAAAAGGTAATTTTGTACAGTGATTGTACATTTTCTATCAATATGTTTTTTGTATATCGAATATGCATTAAATTCTCAATAACCCAAAAAGTAGATACAGATTACGACATACAGATTACGACACGACAACCTTGTCTGGGAATACAGCTTTATTTACGTCAGAGTTTCATCATAAACATTTAATTTTAAAACACTGTATTAGGGATAAGTATTCGATACCCCCCACATTGATGTCATACCTTTTGAACCACTTATAATTGAAGTCCACTGAACTTGTGTAAATACACTACAGTTAAATTTGACTACCTGATGTGATGTTTGCATTGTTTCTGGAGTAAATAGTAATGCTTTATGGAATTATTGATTTGTGATTGGAATTATGAAACTGCTTTTTTGGCACAGTAATCCAGACAACGTTGATTGAGATTGATTAACAAGATAGTTGCCTCATTGTTGTAGCAGCAAGATAGTTGCCTCATTGTTGTAGCAGCAAGATAGTTGCCTCATTGTTGTAGCAGCACCGTTTGTCACGATTTAGATAAATTTAAACTATTGCTGTAATGATGCCAACATGGCCAATGGCGGGTTTGAGATATATTTATATATACACGCACTCAGTTTTAGTTGATATTTTCTTGGGGCGTCCATGGCAGAGTGGTTAGAGTCTCTGACTTGCAATCACTTGCCCATCAGGGGCCTAGGAATCTTTATGTGAGGAAGCTATCCAGCTGGCTTGCGGAACGTCGGTAGTTCTACCCAGGTGCCTGCCCCTGCACGAAAATTGCCCGGAGGTGCACCTGGGAAAGTCGCCATATGACCTTAGCTGTTGGTGCGACTATAAAATCCATTTCAATTCAATTCAATTGATATTTTCTTTAAAGTTGCAAACTTGAGATAAATATAGGCATATGCAAAGTCATATTGTAGAGATCACAAGCATACATGCATAATGGAAATTATTTGATTTACAGTCAAATAATTTACGATTTTACATTCATTACTAATATATAGAGAACAACACAAACACACACCAATACTTTAAATGTTAGCGTTACCATAGAATTATGAATAATGGGATGATAATATGTCATAAAATCAGTCAATTTGTAAGCTCGAATAATCAGGGCTTGAGATAAAAGCAGTCGATCTAAAAAAAAGTAGATATAAACGCCAACAGGAAATGTAGCATTCAAGGACCACAGACAATGAAAAACATGCATATTTAGTAAAAGTGACGATTTTGATCATGAGTCGGACACAGTGTTTTTGTGAGAATATAGAAGAATGGGTCAATTTGTTGACATTATTTGATGGTACAAACGGATGATCATTCTGTTTTCTTTTAATTTGTATGTTAATCTCATCAAACATGTGACACATGATGAAACTACATGACGGTATACGAGCTCACTCGTTTCGATTGTAAGTCGGACACTATGTCCCAATCAATATCATGGAAAAACAGGTTTTCATATACCTCCTTTACAATCATACTGGAAACCAGCAATATTGTATATCAAGTTTTTGCTGGGTTCCAGTGGTTACAATGAACATCGAACTGGTTCCCTGTTACTATTGTTTGCAATTCATGTGCGTTTGTGTTAACTTAAAAACATCACCAAATCGGGCAAACTCGTCCGACTCAATATCAAGTCCGACTAAAGAAGACTTTACCCTACAGGTTTCTAGATTCTCAAAGGCAAAAAGCATCTCATATCAAGGACGACTCATGATACCTTTATAAATATGTAAATATGTAAACAAGTTACTAATCGTTGCCTATAACTCATATTTAATCTCATTTTCGAAGTTATATAAGTTACGATTTTCAAGTTAGAGGTATGTAAAATTTTATGATGGTTAAGTAACACAAGCATCTTTATCATTGTCGATACATTCATGTGACACGTGACTTTTACAACTGTTTTATCAGGCAAGCATTATCATTTAAAGCCAACCCTATAACCATAAATTCATAAAATCCCACTTTTCCTTACGGTTTATGGGTTCAAAGTGTGTACACAAGCTGGTCTTATGTACATGTATCTCGTGCAAGTCTATAAACCCGTGTGAAATTCAAACCAGCTACCATTTTTAATATTCAGAAAAGTCCTTTACGTTTCATATAAAGTTTTAAATCTGATTGTTTTAATTCATATCAAAATGTCCTTTATAACCCTGATTCTTCCCAAAATACAATGTTATGATAGGAACTGGTACGCTAACTTTTCTCACTCTTCCCACAATGCATGTAATGATACATTCTCAGGCATGCTCTATACAAGTTTCTCACTCTTCCCACAAGCATTTAATGATACATTCTCAGGCATGCTAGCATTTAATGATACATTCTCAGGCATGCTCTATACAAGTTTCTCACTCTTCCCACAATGCATTGTGGTGTACTTTAGTTTATTGCTCATACTAATAACTATAGTTTCTCACTCTTCCCACAATCCTATACTGTGTTGATGAGCCGTTAAACAACATTCATTCATTCATTCATTCATTCATTCATTCTTCCCACAATCCAATATGGTATAGATCTACTATAGTTTCTCACTCTTCCCACAATCCAATATAGTATGGATCTACTATAGTTTCTCACTCTTCCCACAATCCAATATAGTATGGATCTACTATAGTTTCTTACCCATCTCACAATACATTGTAGTATACTACAGATTCTCAATTTCATTAAGCAAATACTTCAATACCCATAGTTACGTAAGAATGCATGTCAGCCACATGTGATGGCTGTAATCATGTGACCTGGTCATGTACTGATTACTGGTATATACTTATAATGCACAGGGTGTAGGTCATGAGGCATATCCAATCTAGGACATAATAAAACAAACTAACAGTATATACCTACCCACAGGGTGTAGATCAGGAGACATATCCAATCTACTGACATTATAAAACAAACTACCAGTATATGACCTACCTACAGTGTGGTAGGGCATATTTGAGGCTATTATAAATCGAACTGCCAGTATATGAAACCCTCTATAGTAATACCTACCTACAGTGTTGTAGGGCAGGAGGCATATCCAATATGAGGGCATTATAAAACAAACTACCAGTATAATCTATACTTACCCACTGGGTGGTAGATCATGAGGCATATCCAATATGAGGACATACACTCTATACTTACCCACAGTGTGGTAGGGCATAAGGCATATCCAATCTGAGGACATTATAAAAGAAACTACAAGTATATGAGACAACCTATACCTACCTACAGTGTTGTAGGGCATGAGGCATATCCAATATGAGGGCATTATAAAACAAACTACCATTATAATCTATACTTACCCACTGGGTGGTAGATCATGAGGCATATCCAATATGAGGACATACACTCTATACTTACCCACAGTGTGGTAGGGCATAAGGCATATCCAATCTGAGGACATTATAAAAGAAACTACAAGTATATGAGACAACCTATACCTACCTACAGTGTTGTAGGGCATGAGGCATATCCAATCTAGGACATTATAAAACTACCAGTATAAAAGACAGTCCATACCTACCCACTGATTGACCAGTGTCCGTATAATGTGACTGGGGGGTATTATGTCTACTACGGCATGGTATTCCAGTGTCACATCACACACAAACACACAGATAAAAGTCCAGACTAAATCATGAGGCCAGTATATGAAACCGTCTATACCTACCCACAGGGTGAGGACATTATAAAATAAACTACCAGTATATGAGATGGTCTGTACCTAACCCAATATGTTTGAGGTCATTGAGGCATATCAGCCTCAAGATGTTATAAAAAAAAATGTATATTTGTGGAAAGAATGAGCCTCTACAAAGTTTTCCACATAATGAATATCACCTTTTCACTCATTGTGAAATGTGTTTAGAAAATGCCACTGTAAAATCTTCTTGGTTATGTGTAATGATGTCAAAGTAAGCACATGTATAGGTTTTCCAGAGTTACCTATTGTTAAAACAGAATGTTCCCGTCTAATATATTTATTATCTCACTAATTGTGTAACTTTGTCTCAATATGGATCAGTTATTATAAGGACTGGTACATTCTTTTCCCCTTCAATTTCCAGCCATGTGAGATAGGGACGTTTTTTGATATTATATATACATATATATACTCAGTTGCAAAAGAAACTGAATACTTTGGACATTTTACTTTACCTTGACCCTATCCTAATTAGCGCTCCCCCTCTAAATAGCACCTCACCTTAACTTTTTAAAAAAAAATGACTAAGGTTGATCTTCTTTTTCACTTACTTTTTGTATTCCAATGTAAGTATCAGAGTTATCTCCCATTTAGTTAAAGATGCTCTACCTATATCTTTTTGTCCACCAATTGATATAAACTTTACTTAATTGTAAAGAGGACTATGAAAAAGGTAAACGACAATAATTTCACCAATGTAATATGCGTTTTGCTGGGGAAAAACAGGATAGAAAAGATCGGATTTTTGAAATTGTATTCGTAATTGTTTTAGACAAGCCGATTACGGAGATTTTCTGATCTTATTCGTTTACAATCGGAACTGCCTCGTCGGATTGGCGACGAGTTCCGATCGATTTGTTTACTATCGGAACTGCCCCGAGTAGTTTGTTTTCGTTCAATAAAATCGTCCGATAAAGTCCGATAAAATCGTAAAAACTCGTAGTTCTCCGGCAGGAATAAACGGCTGGGCAGCATTTTATTCAAGATATTGTTTTGATCATAATTAATAATTTACAGAACTGGAATACGAACCTTGTTGCTTCTTAGAAAACTCATAAAATAGCTTTGCATACATATAAATGCAGTAATATTGAGTATTTAATATTTTACATTAAAAATCGCGTAGATATAGGTAGTGCCTCTTTAAAACATACTATTTCACATTTAACAATACAAATAACGTAAAGAGCAAGATTAAACATTACAAAATAACATGAGTCTCAAGTTATAAAAACCGCTAAAAAAATCGACAATTTCCTTGCCATTATAAAGATATAGGGAACCGAAGTTTACTATTTGTGAAATTACATCCCTTTACATTGAAATAGGGGCAAAATTATAATTTCTGTAAAACGTGTAGATTACCACATGTTGCTATTGTTTTTGCATATTTCTTTTGAGACATTCCCTTTATATATTTGATAATTTTGTAAGTTATATTGTCCATGACCGCTTCTAGGGATTTATATGTTAATTACTTGCTAAACTTATTTTTATCAGTATACTGTATATATTAGACTATTCATGGCTCTATGATAGCACCGAAGCATTGTGGTGTAGTGGTTATAGCGTCTGCCTTGCATTCGGGAGGTCGTGGGTTCGAGTCCCCTGACCGCGTCATACCAAAGACTTTAAAAATGGAGTAGTCACTTGTAACCCTTGCCTGACGAGCAAATAATGGGTAGTGCTGCGACTGATTGACCAGTGTCAAAATAATGTGACTGGCGGGTGGGGGTATCATGTCTACTACGGCGTGGTATTCCAGTGTGGCAGCACTATAAAGAAACCATTGAGTTCGCTGCTTCAAGTAGACATATCATCACATCACACAACAACACACAGATAAAAGTCCAGACATTGTGCCTATAATCGTCAGGTAGGACGCCTGTCGTAGGTGGAGGGACTATAATCCTTAGAAATACACACACACTCTATGATAGCCTTGATATTTTTTTTTATTTTTTATTTTTTTTTATTAAATATCCATATATATATCAATATTAGTCTATTGGATGACCCTAAATAACCTCCACAACTTCTGCTCAGACAATATTTTACATGGGAAACACCAGCCCTGAGAATCATGGCTAATATGGGAGTAAGGTACCTATCCATTGAATTGAATTGAATGTTGTTTAACGGCTCATCAACACAGTATATGTTATTTAGAGCCGCCCCAGAGAGAGGGGAAGGATACATAGGAATCCGGGAACCTGCCCTACTCTTATTATCGAATAGATTCCTATGGTTCTTTAACGTGCTCGGAGGATAGACCGATACACGGGACCGCCCGGGGACGTAAACCGGGCGGTCCCGTGTATCGGTATTTGAATATATTATTGGTGAAATGTAATCAACAGTTAATAATATGCAAAAATAATTTGCTTAATACAATTCTTGTAATTAATATTAAAATGATTAGACAAATGCAGTTCATGTAGAAAAACTAACAGGACGCCACAAGTTTTTTAAAAAATCAAGATTGCCATGTGTCCCTTTAAAATATCAACTTATTGACTACTGTAACCCTTTTTGACTATTTTAACTTGTATAGCTGGTAAATAGGATAGTCATATGAGTATAAACTAAACAGGTCACTGAACATTTCACTCTTTTGTCAAGTGTTAGCTTTGGGTATACAGCAGTGAATAAGTGAATAAATTTACCGATATAAAAATAAAAGTGTGTGAAATATACTGAACAGAATAAATTTAGCTCCTAAATGGATGTCAGTTGCATAGACGAGATACAAAGCAACGTATGTTTGGGTTCACTGATAAAGTGACATAGATATGACTGTTAATAATGCTACAAAGTCATTTGTAAACAAAGTCGGTGATAAAAATAAAGCAAATACGTTGGGAATATTATACTTTTATAGGTTATCGGAAATTGTTCTTATATCAATGAAAAGGGAGAAAAAATTTAAAATTAAAGAAATTTGATACGTTTTTTTCTGAGAATAACAATGTTTTGTGAAAATATTTTAAGTGTTTTTGAAACTGACAGAATGGGCAAGTCATAACAGTGCCAAAAGTATATAAACATTAAGTTTGTTCAAAGCATTTGTATAATGAAATAAGTTGATTTTCATTACATGGGCTTAGAAAAGAATAAAACAACAAGCTTTTTTGAAAATCACATCTGTACCTAGCATTTCTAAAAGCTTCAAACAATTATATCAATGTTCATATGTTCAATCTATGTCCCTAAACAATAGGCTAAACTTATTTTGTCCAGTATACCAGTAGTTTTCTCACAATGCACTTTAGAATTTCATACAAGATGCAAAAAGCCAATTTTCTTGTGCTGCTTGAACATTTTTATCACAGTTACAGTTAAAATTAAAGGCCTATATTTGGGTTGAATATTAAAGGGACACTGTCCGTAAGTAAGCAGATATTGAGCATAACCAAATAACTGTCTGACTTTTATTCATTGAAATGTATACATGAAAACATGAGGATAGACCCTAAAAAGTATGTAGGTATACATTCGTGAGTTTGGAAAAAAAAAAGTTTTAATTATTAAATGTAAATAAAGTGGGACCAACAATATTTACCTTTTATGCGTTCACGTGACTTCCATAGCGCACTAGGTTTTCACCATAGTATGTATTGCGTAATATGTATAGCCCGCTTAGCTCAGTCGGGAGCGAGTTCCGACAACTTTACGCTCACGCACACTTATTTTTACTGCGAGTTTGGGCTGCGAGTTCAAACCCACAAAGTGGATTTGCTTTTTTTGTACCACGATTGAATTCCGTTAAACAATCTTGCTTTTAATTTGAATAATGTTTAGTGTATAATGTTTGCGAACATAATTATTGGGTGTTTTATAAGCTAAAAGTTACGGACAGTGTCACTTTAATGTATTTAAGGTCTATTGGTCAGCCATCTTAAAAAAAAGATATAAAAAATGGAGGGGGTATGGTTTGGTGAAATATTCAACTAAATGCATATTTTAGGCATGAGCAATGTCAACCATATAGTACATGACAGTAATTCAGCACTATTGATATGAACATAATATTAGGAATACATATTTGGCAGAAACTATGCCCTTTATGTCCAAAAAGTTTGTTACAATTTTACGCAAAGTTGTTTTATTTTTTACTTGAAATAAATATGTCCGTAGAATAGCCCATTTATCCATCTAGAGCACACAAGATATCATTTCTAAATAAAGCCATGTCCAATAACTCTTACTTTCATTTCAGCAGATTAATGCCCCTGTTCATGAAACATTAGCCTGCAACCTAAGCAAGCTCATAACTGGCTATGACTTGAAAAGTATTTGACTGATGTTCATGAACTTCACAGATGTCTTCATCTTACTCCAAGGAATGTTATTGCACATGTCCAATAATTCTGACTCCAAGGAATGTTATTGCACATGTCCAATAATTCTGACTTAGTTATTCTCCTTTTCGTAAAACTTTAACAGTGAGAAAAAAAAATCTGCTTCATATATTATGAAGGATTGCACTCCCTGTCTTCAAACTTCATAGTTAAGAGTGTCCTTGCTAAAATAAGCACATGGCAGGCAACACCCTTGTACTGTAATAAAGTAATTTGTTGTATACTCAGTCGCAAAAGAAACTGGACACGTTGAACGTTTTATTTTACACCCTATCCTCTTTATCAAGCGACAGTTCCTTAATGATTCGACCTATTGACAAACAAATGACAACATGATATTGGCAATGTAATGATAAAAACTTCGGAACCAAACATTGGCATATTCATTTTGGAATTTGTCAATTTAATTCGGAAAACAAAATTATACAATTAAATCTAAACAAAACTCAGTGTCCACTTTCTTTTGCAACTGAGTATAAATAGGAATTTAAATTTAAAGCATTTTGAAATATTCCATTTGAAAAACTACTTGGGCTGCTCACCAGTACATCTGAATTCACAGGAAGATATTTTATGAATGTACGTGCAATAATAATATTTTATTTTTTTCAGCGCAAGGGTTTAGTAGCGAGGCAGCCATACTGGAGCTTATTAACAATGGAAATAGGGAACAGCTCTGGGCCGCAGTTATATTCGATGACACTTTTTCTAGTGAAGTGCCGACAGACGCACACTACACTCTGCGTGTCTCCCTACGGAAAGGCTCTGAGGACTCAGACAGATGGAGAACCAGCCTCCTGTTTGATTTATTCTCAGCATTTGGGTACAGGAATAATGACAGCAATGGCGGTAACCCTTGTAAGTGTACTAATCTGTACAAGGGCTGAAGGAGTTGGTTCCTGGTATGAGGGCAGAGGGAACTAGTTTTCTGTATAAGGGTTGTGAGGGAGTAAGTTCCCTGCATGAGGGCCAAGGGAGTTAGTTTTCTGTATGAGGGCCAAGAGAGTTGGTTCCCAGTATGTGAGGGCCGAGGGATTTAGTTTCCTGTATGAGGGCCAAGGGAGTTGGTTCCCAGTATGAGGTCAGAGGGAGTTAGTTCCTTGTATGAGGGCTAAGGGAGTTAGTTTCCTGTATGAGGGCCGAGGGAGTTAGTTTCCTGTATGAGGGCCAAGGGAGTTGGTTCCATGTATAAGGGCCGAGGGAGTTAGTTTCCTGTATTAGGGCTGTGAAGGAGTTCTCTGTACGAGGGTCGAGAGTGTTGGTTCCCTGTACAATGGCCTTGGGAGTTAGTTTTATGAAAAATCTATGACAAAATAACATCAAAATAAAAAATGATTGATTGAATTGGATTTTATAGTGGCACCAACAGCTAAGGTCATATGGCGACTTTCCAGCTTCCATTGGTGGAGGAAGACCCCAGGTGCCCCTCCGGGCAATTTTCGTGCATGGGCGGGCACCTGGGTAGAACCACCGACGTTCCGCAAGCCAGCAAATTAAAAGATGAACGCATTTCAAAAAAACCCAAAAAAACAACAAAAAAACAACAAAATCAACAACAATGCAGTTGCCCAGCAACATAAGAATGAACTTATATGGTTTCTGTGTTTGTCTATGGTTAACAGACTGTGAATCATATAGTCGACGATAAGCATGCATTACAACTTCAATTCCTCGTGATTGATTCAAAATGCTTGGTAGGAAGAACTGATGGTAAAAATCGGGAAGAATGTAAGAAAAAACGGTCTTGGCGTGTTTATGTCTCCGAGACAACTTTTTGTTTTTTCAATATTGCCCGTGACTTGATCTATTGTTATGTTAACTTTTTGTCTCTCGGCAGCTATTTTACGCTTGCGTAAAACCTTGCTTGTACTACATTGTGCTAATTCTGTTTAAGACCTATAATAGTATAAATATTGAATTACAAAACTACAATGTAGGTGTATAGTGTTGAAGGCGGAAGACATTATGTGTATGGTGATTTTGATGCAATTTGATGAACATTAGTTCAGTACTGTACTTATAGAGAATTCATATATATCTAACCTAATTTTGGTACATTTAATTGTTATTACATATTTAACAAGTAATGTATGGTGCTGGGGTTCATATGCAAGTTTATGGACTGGGCAGTCAGACCTAGAATAGTATATGGACCGAAGGTCTGAGTTGCATATGGACCGAAGCACTATACATTATTTGTTATGTTATATTATACAGAATTTGACCAACAAAACAGTAAAATACAACACATTATTATGTCAGTTTTATTTTATCTCATTAACAAGTTTTGTTCTCACTACTTTGATTCACATGTATATATCATCATTGTGGTTTGACTGAAAGACTGTTATAACAATGTAAAACACATATACTGAAGGAAAAAAGTTTAGCAAGTGTTTTAGATGAAATACTACTGTATACAAGATATACTGACATTTTGGGACTTTACGGGCTTGACCCCTACATTCATTTATTTGTTACGTCATTAAGATGTTGACTGTTATTGATGTGTGTTTAATATACTATTGTGTCTTTGGCAGTAGTTTCTTGATTTTACAACCAAAAATGTATTATTTCCAGGGTGCAACAAAAACTTGCTTAACTTTTCCCCTCAGTATACATACACCGGATGTGAATGAAAGATCGATAAAAGCAATTTTGAACTCGTTACATACATACACACTTTTCTATATATGAGAATTTTTACAATTATTTTAATAATAGTCCTGCTGCGATGATCTCTGACGGGTACATTTTGTGTTATTATATTTTGTAAGATACTGTTGTGTTTTATAAATGTTTAACATGATCATTTCAGATTACTACGACACTGGTTTCCTTGCTCTACAGTATCAGCTCAACAAGGCCATCATCGAGACCCATGATACTGGCGCCGGTATTGGTACAACCATTGACGTGGCCCTCCAGAAGATGTTGTACCCCCCCTTCCTACAGGACGTACTCACGGTTATCCTGAAGACCAATCTCCCACTGTTTATAGTCCTCAGCTTTATCCTCAATGCCCTCCAGATCGCCAAGAATATTTCTTATGAAAAGGAGAAGAAGTTAAAGGTACGTCACGGTCATAATGTAGTCACCTTTGGGGCCCCATTCTCCCGGCCAAGAAGTATGTTTTTATGCCCCCACCATATATGGGACAGGGGACAAATAGTGCAGTCCTTATTTTCCCCTATTTAAAACAAAAAAAAAACATTTGAAAAATAGAAAAGACAGAAAAAGCTCTTAGGAACTTCAACAAGAAGGAAAACAGACAGCTAATGTTCCCAATGAGTGAATGGTGAGTGTTTTGCAATATAAAAGATCAGCTTTCGTGCCAACTTTTCACTATGTTAATAATCTGGCTTTTGTTCGGATGGCAGAGTGAGAGGGAGGTTTGGTGCAACCTTAAATCAAATTACATGAAACTACACGCAAATGTACGCACGGGGAGAAGGTGTGTTCTGCGCAAAAATCAGGTCTGTACCTAAAAGGTCGAGGTCACACTGAGGTCAAAGGTCAAATCGCTTTTCAGGGGCATTTGTCACTTACTGGTGACATTTCTTACATTGCCTTTCATTGGTCAAATCATATCATGTGATCATGGTTTACACATTGATAAACACAAAATAAATTGTGTGGTTTGGGTAACACAACACTATTTATTTTTATTCTAGTGAATGTAAGAGTTTTATTATCAAAACTTAAAAACAACAACACTGGTTTCTATCAAAATGAATGTTACCCGTACCTTTACCTTAAACCATGTTCCTGGTAATGGTTAGGATGTCTGATGGGAATATTCGCCCTTAATCTCCTCTCCCTCAGCTGTTCATGTCCCTTTATGACATGGGACCAGTAGCAGAGTGGACTTTGAAACAAGATAACCTGGGTTCGAGCCCCATCGATGTCAGTGAGTTTTGATGGTGTGTTCTTGGGCAAGACACTTTCCCTTAGCCTCGTTCGTCGGATAGAGACTTAAATTGAGCACTCCCTTGTATTGGATTCTATCTTCCAAGTACGTGAAAGAACCATATGAATTTATTAGTAGGGCAGGTTCCCAGATTCCTATGTATCATTCCCGTCTCCCTGGGGCTGCTCTTAATTCTGTATAAAGTGTTGATGCGCCATCAACAAAATTCACCTCAGTAATTCAGTTCCTTTTTAGCTCGACTATTCAAAGAATAAGATAGCTTATGTAATCACCCCGGCATCAGTGTTGGCGGGGGCGTCCCAAATCAAGGTTTGCTTGTAAGCTGTCTTTACAAGTCTATGTTATCGAATAGTCGAGCTGTGCTGTTCTCCAACAGCTCTTGTTTGACCTAACATTGGTTAACGGGATGCCTCATTATTGTTATTAATGGTTGTAGGAATCCATGAAGATGATGGGGCTGAGCACGACCATGTACTGGCTCTCCTGGTTTGTCAAATGCTTGATCTACATGACCGTCATCATCATATTCTACACCATCATCCTCAGCATCAAGGTTGGCGACAAGGGCAAGGTGCTCAACTACACACAACCTGTCCTGTTCTTTGTGTTTCTGCTGTGCTACATCCTGGCAACCATTGCCTTCTGCTTCATGATCAGCACCTTCTTTAGTAAAGGTAAGAATTTCTGCTACATCCTGACAACCATTGCCATCTGCTTCATGGTCACCACCTTCTTTAGTAACGGTAAGAGTTTCTGCTACTTCCTGGCAACCATTGCCTTCTGCTTCATGGTCAGCACCTTCTTTAGTAAAGGTAAGAGTTTCTGCTACTTCCTGGCAACCATTGCCTTCTGCTTCATGGTCAGCACATTCTTTAGTAAAGGTAAGAGTTTCTGCTACATCCTGGCAACCATTGCCTTCTGCTTCATGGTCAGCACCTTCTTTAGTAAAGGTAAGAGTTTCTGCTACATCCTGGCAACCATTGCCTTCTGTTTTATGATCAGCACCTTCTTTAGTAAAGGTAAGAGTTTCTGCTACATCCTGGCAACCATTGCCTTCTGCTTCATGGTCACCACCTTCTTTAGTAAAGGTAAGAATTTCTGCTACATCCTGGCAACCATTGCCTTCTGCTTCATGGTCAGCACCTTCTTTAGTAAAGGTAAGAGTTTCTGCTACATCCTGGCAACCATTGCCATCTGCTTCATGATCAGCACCTTCTTTAGTAAAGGTAAGAATTTCTGCTACATCCTGGCAACCATTGCCTTCTGTTTCATGGTCAGCACCTTCTTTAGTAAAGGTAAGAATTTCTGCTACATCCTGGCAACTTTGGCAAAGCTTCGTTAAAACATTTAAAGAAATTCAAAGTATGACAATTTCTGAAAAGCTCAAAATGTTTGCACCCTGTCGATTCGTCCGTCCGTCTTACCAAAATGCTTGTCCGGGCCATATTTTCAATACTATAAGACTTCGTATGTTGATACATCTTGGTAAAGCGGTGTGTCGCGTACCAAAATAAGGTCACTATGACCTTGACCTGTGACCTCTGTCATAGCAAATGCTTGTCCGGACCGTATTTTCAATACTATAACACTTAGAGATACCAAACTTGGTATGTGGATACATCTTGGGATAGCGGTGTGTTGCGTACCAAAGTAAGGTCATTGTGACCTTGACCTGTGACCTCTGTCATAGAAAATGCTTGTCCGGACCGTATTTTCAATACTATAACACTTAGAGATACCAAACTTGGTATGTGGATACATCTTGGGATAGCGGTGCGTCGCGTACCAAAATAAGGTCATTGTGACCTTGACCTGTGACCTCTGTCATAGAAAATGCTTGTCCGGACTATATTTTCAATACTATAACACTTAGAGACACCAAACTTGGTATGTGAATACATCTTGGGATAGCGGTGTGTCCCATACCAAAATAAGGTCATTGTGACCTTGACCTAGATCTTTGACCTCTATCATAGAAAATGTCTGGAAAATGTTTGTTTGGGCCGGTGGGGGACTATGGATTGCCCAGCAATTATTGATGCTCTTGTTTAAACTAGATGTCTGTCTGCACATCAGCTGTTTACTAAAGCCTCTTATTTATATGGCAGCAAATGTTCTGTCTCTTTGTGAATCCATGATCCAAACTAAAGCTTGTAAAAGGCTGCATTCTATCAAACAGTTACTTACATAGAAAATAAAATATTTTTTAGAAAAACTGATACTGATGAGCAGTATTTTGTGCCAAGTGTTTCAGTATTAGAAGTATCGCTTTGTACTGTGGTGGATAAATCGATAACAAATATTTTAATATAACCATCTTTATTCTTTCAGCAAACTCGGCAGCTTTTGCAGCTGGAATTCTGTTTTTCTTGACCTACTTCCCGTATTTCTTCCTGGCCGATAGATACGAGACCATGTCCAAAACAGAAAAGATGGCAGCTTGTCTATTACACAATGTGGGCATGGCGTTAGGATGTAACACTATAGTCATTCTCGAGGGCACAGGTAAATTTTCAATGAGTGTTTATTGAATTAGCACCAAATAATGAATGAATGGTGTTTTACGGCATGTCGACAATAAATAGGTCATATTGTACCTTTGTTGCATAGGATCAGAGTCTACACATTCCAACAAGATAAGTTTGACCGTTAACAGTGCAAAATAGGGTATACACTCTGGTAATTACTCACCTTGTAATAAATATAAATTGAGTAACGCGTATGCCCTATCCTGCACTAGACTAGAACAACTTCTCGACGAATGGGTATGCTAGAAGGACGCCATTCTCTGAGTAACGGTTTAATTGAATGGAGTTTATTATTCACTGGAAAATCCCAAGCGGCTTGCCAAGAGTTACGAATATATATGTTAATATAACTTTTAAAATCAGTATAAGCACCAAATAAGCATGGGGATGTGAACTAGCCTGTCCTGTGTACCAGACGCTATCCTCTGAGCATGATAAAGAACCTAGGAATATGTTTGCTAGTAAGAGTAATCAGGGCTGTCTTTTGGCTGTTTTTGGGGCCGTTATTTGGCCCCAGTCCCCCACCTGAAAAGTATCTTTTTTTCCCCCACCTCAGTGTCAAAATTCCCCCCTTGAAAAAAAACAACAAAAAAACAAACAAAAAACCCCTGAAAGACAGAAGGCTAGAATTTTAAGAGAACTAAGTGTTAATTGTGCTTGTGTTGAAGAAAGTAGAACAAAGTAAATGACATAACTGTCATTGGTACTTTGTGAACATAGTCTAACTCTTACAGCTAGTCAACATACATATTTTTCAAGTCTGTTTTGAACCCATTTATTGTTAAATGTATATTGGTTGGCATAAGCAACAATAAAATTGTGTTGTGTATGCTTAAGTCCTTGCTTTATTTGTCTATTTAGGGTTATATATCTATTTAATCAGCATGATTTCATTTTATATTGATGATATCATAATGTGTTATGGATGTTTGAACTTTCATGCAAAATTCCCCCTTTTATTGAAATTGACGCGAAATTTCCCCCTCTGAGGGACCCGGACCCATTCCCCCATGGTAGAAAGACAGCCCTGGTAATGCACGGTTCTTGGCCCTGGTAATGCACGGTTCTTGGCCCTGGTAATGCACGGTTCTTGGCCCTGGTAATGCACGGTTCTTGGCCCTGGTAATGCACGGTTCTTGGCCCTGGTAATGCACGGTTCTTGGCCCTGGTAATGCACGGTTCTTGGCCCTGGTAATGCACGGTTCTTGGCCCTGGTAATGCACGGTAGCCCTGGTAATGCACGGTTCTTGGCCCTGGTAATGCACGGTAGCCCTGGTAATGCACGGTTCTTGGCCCTGGTAATGCACGGTAGCCCTGGTAATGCACGGTAGCCCTGGTAATGCACGGTTCTTGGATTCCTACGTATCCTTATCCTCTCCCTGGGGCACCGGGAAATTTACTACACAATGTGTGCATGAATCATTTAACAATTCAATTAAATTGAGTTCCCTTTGCAATCAAACACCATTTGTTTCGTGTTTTTCCTGAAAACTAGCATACCAGCCTTGTATTTTACAAACTATCCTAAGTCTTAATTATTAAACAGTGTTATTTTAGATAACTGTATTGTGGGTTAAAAAGGTTGTTTTGATGCACAGAAATAGAAAATAATGCCAGAGTGATCGAAGTCAATTACGCGGTCCTGCCTTAATTCCATTAAGCGATGGGAAAGCTTATATTAGCAGGATTTTGTAACGGATATTTTGACAATAAAACATGTTTAAAAACATTTTTTACTGAAAAAAATGCGATAACCTCTTTAAAATTACATATTACATGTTTAGATTTTACAATATGAAAAAGTTTTAAGCTGAAATTAGGTTTTATTTGATACCCCAGCCAACCCCGTGTTCGCTTCTTGGAGAAGGGGTTGGATGGGGTATGAAAGTTAATACTCGGACCACGTAATGCAGATATAAGAGTTATGAAAGAAGATGTTTTATATTGCAAAAAGTGACTTTGGTACAAATCTTGATTTCTGTAAAGCTCTGCTTGTAAGATTGTTGCAGAAATGATAGATATTAAATATAATCTCACATTAAAAGTAAAATCGAAAATTTGATACATTTACTAGTTATTCATATAAACACTCATTAAGAGTGCTGTAACAAACTGAAATCCTCCAATGTTTATTATGTGCATTAAAGAGATTAATGCAGACTTCCTGAAACTTTCATAAATGAAATACTATATTTATTGTAATAGGCGCCACCATACTTCTTGAACATGAAAAATTCACGAAGGATTTCTTTTTGCTAATATCACTGTCTGGCGAATTCTAGAACTTACGGATAATTAACTTAATAGAGTATCCAAAAACTCAACCATTTGAAATTTAGTCGATTTATATTGTTAGGTTTATATATCCAGATATTCCAGGAGATATTTATCATAAATACTTATTAGTTTTAATATATCTTATTGAATTAAATTGGAAAAACTTTTAAAACCCTTTTTTAAAATGGAAACTGTATTAATTTTAATAAACATGGTAAAATCGAAGCTATTGATTTAGTTTAAAGAGCGGAGCCGACATTAACATATATCATGCAGATATTCACTTTTTTGCCTGTTAACGGGGTGACCTAATAAATTATAACCTTATCTGACATTATTAAACGGCATGAAGAAAAACAAACAAAAGTTTTTGAGTCAGTCATCAGTATCGATAACTATTTCTTTGAAAAGTTAGTATAAGAAGTTTGTTCCATCATAAATCATTTGATAAAGCTTTGCCCAATATATTTGTAAAACTATAATTATGTAAATTTTTATTGTTATAATCAGACCTAAAATGCACTTGATATGCGTAATTCATGTATATGTTGGCTATTGAGGTTTTTCGTTAATTATCATGTAATAGGATAATTGTTCACTAAATTCTGGATTTGTTTATTTATCCACTATATTTAAAATTTCACAGGTGCAGGTGCCCAGTGGAATAATTTCTACTCCCCCGGGACAATTGATGACAATTTCGCGCTCATTGATGCCATGGTGATGTTGTTGGTAGACACGGTGCTGTACATGTTGATAGCGTGGTACGTGGATAACATCAATCCTGGAGAGGCAGGTGTCGCTCAGCCACCATGGTTCCCATTTTTGGTAAGTTTCTTAAAGAAGGTAAAAGCTACTGTATTTGTGCTTGTGCCTATTAAATGCATTGACCAGAAACCATTATGAAACCTCTCTTTCTCTCATACAAACACCACATCTTTATTTTACATTGTAGCATGGTCGCTGACATTTTCTTTGTATTTGCGCAGTTGTAAATAAATCATTTAATTGAAAATAACACCTGTCAGAATGACTGGTGTACTCTAACTACCAGTTATTGGAAGAGAGTGGCAGATGCATAAAATGGACATGCTACAAAACAAATAGAGTAAGGTCTCATTTTGTTGGTTAATTTCTAGATGTTTAAATTAACCAGCTTAATGAGACCATACTCCATCTATTACATATATATTTATATATATATACAAAAAAAATAAACGTTTCCCTAAAACTGTGGTCGGTAAACACTAATGCCCTAATATACTGTAGATACATAGAGATTATTAAACTCCTGGGTTTGATGATAAGGAAATCCATCAAAAGTAGTATGTGTGTTGTTTCATGAATGAGTGGTTGTGAGTGAGTAAAAAAGCTCAACTAGCCTACCATCGAGTGAAGGATTTCTTTATAATCAAACACAGCACTTAAATATTATATTTATGTGCTTTTAAAGCTGTTTGTGTATGATTTAAACCAAACTGTTTTGCTTTGCTGAACAATCTTAGCAAATAACCTTTTGCGTCCTAAACACTTTATTGATGTTATATCACTCTATGTCACAGTTATTTTTCGTGTTCAGTGTTAGTTAATAATATTAGTGATTATGATTTTCTCTCATGGAGAAAATTTTGATCTTTCACCATAAATTAATGATTGTGGATTTTCTCTCATGGAGAAAATCTTGATCTTTCACCCATAAATTAATGATTGTGAATTTTTCTCTCATGGAGAAAATCTTGATATTTCACTCATAAATTAATGATTGTGGATTTTCTCTCATGGAGAAAATCTTGATCTTTCAGCTATAAATTAATGATTGTGAATTTTTCTCTCATGGAGAAAATCTTGATCTTTCACCCATAAAAATGTAATAAATGTTATTAGATTGGCATCAGTGCATTGTGTAACGTCATGCATTATGTTATGCTATATCTCTATAACTTCTACAACAGCTTGCTAGTTTATACTAAAAGAGGCCATTTTCTACACGAGCAATATCTAAAATCTGAATTTTAAGTATCCAAACAACAAAAGTATTTTTTATTTTTAGAAATTTATGCATATACATGTATGATTTGAATAAAAGTTTTTATAGACATGTGCCAGTTTAACAATTTATAATACTGTATTACCTTAAAGAGGCTCTACCTATATTTTTTTGTCCACCAATTGATATAAACTTTACTTAATTATAAAGAGGACTATGAAAAAGGTAAATGGCAATAATTTCACCCAGTGTAATATGCGTTTTGCTGGGGAAAAACAGGATTGAAAAGATCGGATTTTTGAAATTGTATTCGTATTTGTTTTAGACAAGCCGATTGCGGAGATTTTCCGATCTTATTCGTTTACAATCGGAACTACCTTGTCTGATTAGCGAAGAGTTCCGATCGATTCGTTTGCTATCGGAACTGCGCCGAATAGTTTGTAATTGCATTGCGCATGTCCGAGAAAATCGTAAAAACTCGTAGTTCTCCGGCAGGAATAAACGGCTGGGCAGCATTTTATTCAAGATATTGTTTTGATCATAATTAATAATTTACAGAACTGGAATACGAACCATGTTTCTTCTTAGAATATTCATAAAATAGCTTTGTATACATATAAATGCAGTAATATTGAGTATTTAATATTTTACATTAAAAATCGCGTAGATATAGGTAGTGCCTCTTTAAATAATGGGTCACTGATAGCCTATGTATTTCTTGAAAGTAATTTTGTTGTATTTGATTTCTTCACATGCTTAACAATTAGGTTTCTTCACACGCTTAACACAGTTTTATTTTAGTTTAACAATAAATGATATGGTGAAAGATATAGTCCAGTGCTGGATTCTTCCTGACTTCACTGGTATCAGTCACTAACAAAGTTGGTTAGGTTTTTATTTATGTTTTACTCTTTTATATACTCCTTTTTAGGCAAATTTGATATGAGTGATGGTTAGAGATAGGGTATAAAATGACCTTAAGCAATGAGAATTTAGTTAGATAAATTAGTGGGTGGACTGCCTCCACCACGAACAAATCGACCGTCATATATAACCTAAAATGTACTGAAAATGATGTAAAACATCATTCAACAAGCCTTGCCTCGAATAACTATATTCCTTTTTAAAAAGGACTACTATAATTCCAATATCTAGAGGAAACACAAACTGGAATTCATTGTGTAGACTGATCAATTGGTAAATCAAGAATCTTAGCTAAATATTCACACACCTGAGAATGTCCCATATCTTTGTTGGTGTTCATATTTAACATATACTCAGTCAAATAAGAAAGTGTGCACACCTATTTTTGAAGATATTCAAAAATTGTAATGATGAAAATATGGAAAATGTATACTTTATAAAAGCAGCGATACCTTTGTATGAAAAGTTACTTCACTAACAGAGTTTGGTTCCTCAGTCAAAACAAAGCAAAACCAAAATTGCAAAATGCAAAAATATTGGTTTTGCTTTGTTTTGACTGAGGAACCAAACTCTGTTAGTGAAGTAACTGGTTTAATAGACTGTTTAAAATGTTTGTCATAAATGTGTTCGTAACTCTGTTCGAGAAGAAAAGTTTGGCATTCATAAAAAACTCAATAAAACCATCGATTAGCATGATGTCTGTAACTGTTACCTTGTGTTTTCGCATTCAACTCACATATTGTTGCATGTAAAACAAACAGTTTATTTCGAGACAAACATTTTGGTAATTTGGGAGCTTTCCAATGTGTGTTGACGTAGGCTATTTATTAAGTATTTTGGTTCGTCTCCTTTCAGCGATCTTACTGGTGTAACAGCAATAAGGTCATTTTACATTTTTTTTTTTTTTTCACTAATACTTGTGTTTTTTATGTTATAAACCATTTATTTCTGACTGATGTAGGCACATGCTTTATAATTATGTTAGCTTCATTTAAATAAAAGTAAACACTTTGAAACTTCACTTTCATGTTTGAACTCTGACTCCACGGAATATCAGCTATTGAAGTGCTCTCACAAAAATGTATTAGCAGAAGATACATGCTGCACAAAAAGATGTGAGAATTCACAGCTTCTGAAAAAGTGGTCTAGAATAAAGAACACACGTAAAGCTGGGCATCCATTTGTACGTGATCCATGGTGCTTATCGGCGTCAGTGCATCCGTGTCCGTCAAAAATCGCACATTGTGTAATTCGTCGCGGACACTGAACTGATCAATGGATGCTTCCCAACATTTTCTCTTATAATCAATTTTTCACTGACACAGATACGGACACAGATATGGGCACGGATCACATACAAATGGATGCCTGGCTTTAGATTTGTTTGATTTGATGTGAAGCACGTTGTTAGCCACCCTGTCTAGTAGCGTAATTGTAGCAGTGTTTCCGATTGTGTATTCAGTCTCTGTTTAGCTGACAATCATTGTGAAGTGATTTTTTATTTAGTCTATTGATAATTGATACTTAACACAGCTATGTACACATTTAAAAGAAGGGGAAAGGTTTATACCATGATATAATTATCATATTGTGCTAGTGAAATAAATACGTAAATGAAACCGAATCATTGTTCAATGACTTTCCGTTCAGCTCAGAATATATAGGCATTGTCTCATCGCTTTCCGTAACTGATAAAATTACCGGATTACGGAAATCGACACGGTAGTCATCATACAAACCTACAACATCATCTAACAACAACATTATATATATAGGCAGCTACTGTAACATTGTTGCTTATGTGAGACCTTTTGTGAGTTATGTCATAAATAGAATCTCACATTCTTGCCTATTTATTATTGAAATTATTAAACTCGTTGAATAATATTGATTTGATGCTCAACACAGCCTCACATCATATAATTGTATCCAACTCATTTAACAAATTCAATATTAAACAGGCACTTATTTAAGGTCCTCTGTTAATTATGTTGTTGTTGGCATATTGTTTTTGTGATGTCTTTGTCTGTCTATCTGTCATCTGTATGTCGCAAACTTTGTCCGGACTAGTTCTCCTGACCCCTGGCTGGATTTCAGTGAAACTTTGCAGGGATGATTAGTACCAAGCCTAGTTGCGCATATTTTAGCCGTGTTCCAGATGAATGATTTTTGGTGGAGTTATGGCCCTTTAAAGTTTTTCATACACAAACTTTGTCCGGACTAGTTCTCCTGAACCCCTGGCCGGATTTCAGTGAAATTTGGCAATGGTGATCAGAACAATGCCTAGTTGCGCATGTTTTAGCTGTGTTCCAGATGAATGATTTTTGGTGGAGTTATGGCCCTTTAAAGTTTTTCATACACAAACTTTGTCCGCACTAGTTCTTTTGATCCCCTGGCCGGATTTCAGGCCCTTTCCTCAGTGGCAGAGACATCTGTTTTTACTAAAAGCAACCTCTATTTATTTCGCTTTTGTTTTTGTAAACATTTTCAGCCTGCACATGTAAAATTCTGCTAATATCTTCTCCACTTCTCTACAACCTGTAAAGTACTCTGACAGTACTATAGTTTCATGTAGCATACTGTAAACATAGTTGTAACTGGATTGTAATAACCCAGAGTGGAATTTCTAGTATTTCTGCCTTGATCTGAAACTCACTAATTAAGGATACATCATTGGTTGTTTAGCATTTACATACTCTAATTAAGGATACATCATTGGTTGTTTAGCATTTACATACTCTAATTAAGGATACATCATTGGTTGTTTAGCATTTACATACTCTAATTAAGGATACAACATTGGTTGTTTAGCATTTACATACTCTATTTTGGTACATAGTACCTAAATAATTATTTATCAAATTGAACAAGAAATTTTAGAGAAAACACAATTTGTTTTGGAAATTGGTTGAAAAATAAATAGTTCACAACCTGTATGCTTTTGCCATGTCTTTGTTACTGAGGCTAATAAAATTGAAAAAATATCAAAAATATCTTCAATAAGCCTTAACCCTTAACCCACTAAGCACGATTCTAATGGCCTTTGCGTCCATCGTAAACCCAGTTCAGCCTGCAAGTTACTCGCAGGCTGATCAGGGTTTACAATGTTGGCTGCTGATCAGTCATTTCCCCCAAAACACCCCTTTGTCACATAAATGGAATGGTCTTAATTCAAAGAAATAACAAACGCTTTCATACATAAACATTCTTCTAGTATATTCGATAAATAAGCAAATGGTTTCCGATTTTTATTTGAAGGTTTGTACCAATAACATCTTGGTTTAGATTGACAAGAGAAAAGAAGATTTATGTGTTTTGGAGTTACTGCCCTTGATCATGTTAAGGGAATTTCAGTTTGTTTACATGATAATGTAGTCAGTTCTCCAATTCACCAAATTTGTTTGAAGATTTGTTTTAAAGTCAGAATATGCTTATTGTTAACCTTAACAGAGCTAATAGAGACTTTATGTCAAGTATTTGTGTATAATATTACCGTCAAATTTGCATTAAATCCCCAGATTATACCCAGCCGTTATTAGAAACAACTGATTAGAAACGTACGCTTCATTAAAAAGGCACGCTGACTTTTTAACTCTTGTGTTTACATAACCATTATCTGTGCTATAAATAAACCATTTGAATCTGCACACTTCCTGTGTTGTGCTTAGCATCGGTGCTGCATGTTGGGCCAAAAATAAAATTATGTTTGTTTCCCCTTCCCGACCCATGCAAAAAAGGGTTGGGTAGGTAGGTAGGTAAAATATTTTTTTTATTTCATTTCTTTTATTTGAGATCAAAACTGGAATACATGCTACCTATAAGACACATTTAAGACAAAAAAAAATAAATAAAAAAAAATAAATAAAAAATAAAAAAAATTTTTTTTTTTTTTTCGCCAGTGTCGAAAAAATAATTCGGGTCGCGGCAATTTCGGTGGGTCGGTCGGGAAGGGGAAACAAACATAATTTTATTTTTGGCCTTGGGCATACAACGTAATTAGTACACAAATATTTATTCTGCGTTGTGTTCAGTTTATTTGTTAGCATAATTCTCTAAGTTGTAACGCTTTCCATTATTTCGTAAACTGTTTCAGTTTATGTGTTAATAAGCACATCCTGCCTTTAATAAATTCTTAAATAATTAGCAAAATTGATAGAAATGTTTTCCTTCATGGTGTTTGGTTTGGTATCTACTGTATATTGGTTGATATAGGTAATGGAAGAGGCAAACTTCCGTCATCTACACAAACAAGAGGCATAACAACTGCATTTATTTCCTTTAAGTGATAAAGAGTGTTTCCTCTAAAGCAGAATCTACCCAGAGTTGTCGTTCCTTTCGTACACATACATGGGCGATTGGTTTGGACCAGTGTCAACTTTTGTATACATTATGAAAATATGTTTATTCATATTTCATTTAAAATCTCAAATAAATTTTCTCCAATCCATTTATTCGCGAATAAAACATAAGAAGATGAGAAAATATTTAATTATTCGAAAATCACATGAAAAAAAATCAAAACGAGATTGTTGTGTCGATAACTTCTGGTTTGCTTTTTGCTTCACGGTGTCAAAGTAAATCGATTGATTATGAATAAAGACGGACATTTTTATAACAGTTTATCAGCTTATAATCATATCTGACCATTATCCCTCAAACTATAATGATTTGACGCGATGAACTGACGCAAGCAATTGTAAAACTGTTATCGTAAAAAGTTGACGTAAATTCGGATACGATATATTTCAGATGCTTTAAAATGTTCTACTTTCACTTTGCGTTTTCCAGATAATTTTATTTTTTTAATGTCATTCACATAAAAAAAAACATAGCCCAATGTTAACTTCAGTATATTGACAATGAATTGTATAAAAAAGAAAAGAATAAAAGACAGAATCTAGTAAAGCAACTAAATCAATTAAATAAATGAGTGAGAACTGTATTACACATGTTCCTGTTCTTTTATTTATATTTTATTTATATTTTATTTATACTTTATATTTTATTTATATTTTATTTCCTTTGCAACAATAAAATAGATTTTTTTTTTGTTTCATTTTGAAGTTTTCATGAGCTGGAAAATGCCCTTTTTACATAGTTTAGCGCGCCTAAAAATGCCCATTTTACATAGTTAAGCGCGCCTAAAAATGCCCTTTTTACATAGTTTAGCGCGCCTAAACATGCCCTTTTTACATAGTTTAGCGCGCCTAAACATGCCCTTTCTACATAGTTTAGCGCGCCTAAACATGCCCTTTTTCAGGGAGCACTCTGCCCTTTTTAAAACCTGGGGGGAAACACTAGACAAAGGGGTGTTTTGGGAGAAATGACTAATCAGCAGCCAGAACTTGTAAACCCTGATCAGCCTGCAAGCTGCTGCGAGAGGATGATCTGGGTTTACAATGGACACAAAGGCTATTATAGTCCTGCTTAGTGGGTAAAGGGTTAAAACTCAAGACTCGCCCAAATCCAGCTTTTATTTCATTATTTTACGTCCCAATTTCACACAACCATCTGTAGTGAATGAACATGATAACCTTCAGAAGATGTACCTAGCAACCATATCTTTGTGGTGATGATGGGTGTCTTATTTCATATCAGATGTTATTGTTATTGACAACCCTCATGCCTCACTCCCATTCTAGTAGATAGAGAAGAAATTAGTTAAAAAACATATAGTCTAGACTTTCTCTTAATTTAATTCCTTTTAGTTTACGACACAATTTACCTTTATAGAGTTGATTATTTTTAGATGTTATTCATATAGCAAAACATTTGTGCTTACTATTTGATGTTCTTTTTCAAGACTTGCACCAATGTTGAATTTATGATGGTTAATAAAATTCTTGTCTGATTCCCAACATCGGTGATCTATATGTATATTACATCTGATCTCACTTCTGACAGTGAATATTGATAAAAACAGAGTCGTACACCATTGATATAAACGAAAAATAAGAAACAGAATATTTTATCCTGAAGGCAATTCTATAAATATATATGTAATCAAATGATAAAACTAGTGCAAATTTCTTAAACTGGTTTCATGAATTTAATATTAAAGCAAAGGTCAGTTTACCTTTAAGCTCCTGTTTTAGCTGAAACATTGCGGAACATATTTTACCATAAACAAATTGTATTTCAGCCATCATACTGGTGTGGATCAAAGGTCGGCGACTCTAACTACACAAGCTCAGAAGAAGTACTCGGGGACTCGACAAACTTTGAGAGAGACCCAGTCGGTGCAAGCGTTGGCATCAGTATCAAGCATCTGAGGAAGGTTTGTATGTTTATCCATCTATATAATTTGTGATTGATTGATTGATTGATTGATTGATTGATTGATTGATTGATAAGTTACATTTTAATGTTTTTAGTTATACCATATAAGTTAAGTTGAGCAAACACTTAATTCTCATAAAAAAAATAATTTGCTACACGCATACGTTCACGTGCACACTGGCACAGTGTTTGAGTGTGGAGCGTGTGCAGTGTTGGGTAAGATGTTGCATCTGTCACGCGTGGCAGTGAATAATTAACAATTTAACATGCATTTTCCCTCAACTAACACAAGTGGCTAGTGAATTACCTGCAGTTTCTGCTATCCCTTTAACATCTTGGTTTAATATTTGTATTATAATATTATACACGATACATATACACAATTTCAGAGTTAACATAGGCATTAAGTCTTAGTCTCTGATCATGTTGTAAGGTCATACGTCAATTGCAAGGTAAATTAGAGAGGTTTTACAAATCAACATGATTATTAAGTCAATATTCCTGTAATCTTGTGTTATATGTATAATAGCTATTTATTTCCTGATTATAGGAGTTCAAACCCCCATTAAGCTGCGGTGGAAAAGTAAGAAAGGACATTTATGTTGTCTAGTAATACCTCATCTTTTATAGCACATTTTCCATTTCACACCAGTCTTTGTTTTTTTTGTTTTTTTTCTGATTTTGTTTTTGAAATCAATCCTCTTTCATGTTTTTAATTTTTGTTATTTCCAAGATTGTCCATGCTACAAGCCTTGCCTTAGGTATCTACCTCACTTGTTGTTATTTCCAAGATTGTCCATGCTAAAAGCCTTGCCTTAAATATCTACCTCACTTGTTGTTTTGGTATACTGTGATTTATTTCTATAATTTCATTGATTTTACTGCACCTTTTAATAGTATCCTACCAAATTTGTCTTTATTACTATTTCCAGAACCCTGTCTGTGAATGTTGTATTTTTTTAATTGTGATACAGTTAACTTTATAAATATTTAATTGTCTTTAAGAGTAAAATATTGGTCTATCACGTGTTGTCAGTGAACAAATATATATTAGTTTGTGATGAAAAGATGTCTGGAAGATTTTAATTTATGATTTAAAAAATGTATACTAATTGTTAACTTGCATGCACTTTACTGTGTTAACCTTAACCCGCTACAAATATATAATGGACTGTTCTTTCTTTGAATTAAGACCATTCCATTTATGTGACCAGGGATGTTTTGGGGAAAAGGACTGATCAGCAGCCAGACATTGGAAACCTGATCAGCCTGCGAGACATTGTAAACCCTGAATAGCCTGCACACGCAAAGGCTATTGTAGTCGTGATTAGCGGTTAAGGGTTAATTACTGATAAGTCTTAAAAGTACAGACTGTTCCACTGTGAATTGTTATCCCTGTGCCGTTAATAGTTTAACTATATAATATTGAAATCTCATTAATTATCCCATTTTCTTCGATATTGATTTTTATCAAGGATCTGGGTTTACAATAGACACAAAGGCTATTATAGTCGTGCTTAGTGGGTTAAAACACTGCATTATCTGTCGGTTTAGAGTTTTTCCTTGCTTTCTGTTATTGCTATATAAAAGCTCATAAAATCTCATTAATAGCGCTATGGTCTTCGATATTGATTTAGTCAAGTTACTTGACAACTCGCACGATAATGGCATCACAGACGTACATTAGTATGTCTGAAACAGCTTTGATGTATATTTTTTTGCCAATTAACGGAACTACACTAAGTACATAACAATACTGTAACAATTGTCATTGAAATTTATTTTGTAAAAGCTCTTGAAATGCGATATAGGCATTGCAGACGTACATTTGTACGTGATGTATTATTTTGCCATTTAAGGGTACGGCTAACAATACCTAAGTATTAATCCGCAAGACAGGAAATTCTGATTTGTTCCCGGTTGATATGACAAATTCTGATTTTCGCTCTACTGGCCAAAGGGATACCTAGTTGTCTGCCGTCCGTCCGTCTTTAACTTTTGTCTCGTTAAGACGATAGAGCCTTCATTTTTCATCTGATCTTTACCAGATTGTTAATGTCAATGAAAGCTCGGACAAGTTCGAAAAGCAGCCAGATCGGACCAGTAACGGCGGAGTTAACGGCTTGATTTAGTTAAAAAATGCCATATTTTGCCTCTTTAAGACGATAGTCACTCGCTTCATTGATGTTATAAGAGCCATATTAGCCAGTAGAGCGTCCACAGGCCCTCTTGGGGCTCTTGTTCCCAGTTGATATGTTATGATGCAAGAAGACACAGGAAATGAAAACAAACTTGTAATGACATTAACCCTTAACACACTTTCATTTATGTGACAAAGGGCTGTTTTGGGGGAAATGACTGATCAGCAGCCAGACATTGTAAACCCAGATCAGCCTGCAAGTAACTCGCAAGCTGATCTGGGTTCTTGCAGGCTGATCTGGGTTTACAATGCACGCAAAGGCAGTTATAGTTGTGCTTAGTGGTTTAAGGGTTAATTAGAAAAAAGTACAGACTGCTCCACTGTGAATTGTAAGCCCTGTGCCGTTAATAGTTTCACTGTATAATATTGAAATCTCATTAATTATCCCATTTTCTTTGATATTGAATTTTATCAGGGATATTGATTTTTATCATGCTGCTTAGGAGCAAGAGTCCTTATATAACTGGTCTTGAAACACTAGTGTAAATATAGCTGCATTCCAAAATCACCGAATAACAATAAAGAAAATTAATTGGCTAAAAAATAAATTTTATACACTTTCTATCAGTATATGGCTTAAGAATCAGTAAACTAATCTTCAAGTTATTAATTAAAATGTAACACTACCGTTCGTTGTTTGTAAGTCGATAAGTATAACGCGCCCGATAAGCCGTAAATCAATAGATGCAGGTAGAGAGGACATTCATATTTCGGAATACAGCCTTGTTTCAAAACCAGTTATAAAAGGACCCTGTTAGGAGTAAGCGAGGTATAGTCATAGCAAGGATGTGCATTAATTAGTATTTTATGATTCACGTTACGCTCAGTCTCTAAAACACTATTACTCTACATTCAAATATACCTACCGTATTGATGACTACTGTGCAGTATACCTACCGTATTGATGACTACTGTGCAGTATACCTACCGTATTGATGACTACTGTGCAGTATACCTACCGTATTGATGACTACTGTGCAGTATACCTACCGTATTGATGACTACTGTGCAGTATACCTACCGTATTGATGACTACTGTGCAGTATACCTACCGTATTGATGACTACTGTGCAGTATACCTACCGTATTGATGCTACTGTGCAGTATACCTACCGTATTGATGACTACTGTGCAGTATACCTACCGTATTGATGACTACTGTGCAGTATACCTACCGTATTGATGACTACTGTGCAGTATACCTACCGTATTGATGACTACTGTGCAGTATACCTACCGTATTGATGACTACTGTGCAGTATACCTACCGTATTGATGACTACTGTGCAGTATACCTACCGTATTGATGACTACTGTGCAGTATACCTACCGTATTGATGACAACTGTGCAGTATACCTACCGTATTGATGACTACTGTGCAGTATACCTACCGTATTGATGACTACTGTGCAGTATACCTACCGTATTGATGACTACTGTGCAATATACCTACCGTATTGATGACTACTGTGCAATATACCTACCGTATTGATGACTACTGTGCAGTATACCTACCGTATTGATGACTACTGTGCAATATACCTACCGTATTGATGACTACTGTGCAGTATACCTACCGTATTGATGACTACTGTGCAATATACCTACCGTATTGATGACTACTGTGCAATATACCTACCGTATTGATGACTACTGTGCAATATACCTACCGTATTGATGACTACTCTGCAGTATACCTACCGTATTGATGACTACTCTGCAGTATACCTACCGTATTGATGACTACTGTGCAGTTTGTCGGTTTGTCATAATTATATATCTTGACCCCTATGACTTTCTGGCTGGCAGATGCAGCTTGTTCAAAGAGTTTGAGGTATATCGTTATTTAATGGAAAGCAGTTCCTGTATCAAAAATATGTTTGCACTTTACATAGAGGATTTAACATGACTGTGTATTAAAGGATTTTAATAAACAAGATCGATAAATTGATCGAGTACGAGGCTGTGCCAAATATCCTATCTTTATCCAATGAGTTGATTAAAGGTAGTAATACATAGTCATGAATGTAAGATTCTGTTTATCTTAAAACATAAAACACCTACGACATGATAGTTTCACTTTAATGTTGTCAGTTTATCTTGTATACGGCGGCAATTTGTAAGAGAAATCATGATGTTGTTTTGTTGTTTACAGCTTCGTTACACGGCTGGTACACGTTCGCACTACAAATAATGCGACACCTTAAACCAAATTTAACATAACTAACATGCATCTTATGAAGTAAGGTTTCAAAATAATAATAAATATTTAAGGTGTCTGGACGTATAGTATGATTTACCATGCAAACAGTTATGACTTAATGTGTCACTGTACACAAACACAGTGATTTGGTCCTCATTTATACATAAGTGTATTACAATAAATAATTCATGGCTTTATTACACTCACAGAAGCCATTTTATTTGATAAAATGTTTTTATAGAGTCAGACGTTTATCTGCTCTTTATACAATACAGTACAGTAAGAATGTGATCAGGAAAATGGCTTGAATTGAAATAAACTTATTATTAACTTAAAACAGCACTACGAGTGATATTATTATCCACACGGGAGATATAGAAATGGCTTTGTCGATCTATCCTTCCCTTCTTCCGCATGTTGGTACCAGCTCAAAACTGTAAATTATAACAATGGGGTAGCCGCCTTTCGGTCTAAATCCAAATTGTAAAAATGTCCATCCATATGTTTGTCCGTCAGAAACTTGTCGCCTACTCCTCCAAAACTATAAATCTTACCACAAACAACTTAGTATGCAAGGTCACACACAACCCAGTAACCATGTGTTAGGAAAAGGGGTAGGTAAATCCAATGAAAATCTCTGGAGTTATTGCCTTTATAGGTCAGGTTTTAATATTCAATATTGTAGCATTGGTTTCACCCTGAGGCTTAGGGCTTTTTTCAAGAAAATTGGGAAAAGGCCTCTAGGCCTGTTGATTTTGGGAAAAAGAAGCACAAGATGTCAAAATTGTAAAAGAAATTGTGTGATATTAATTATTTAGGGGAAAGTTGTTTTAAGAGAAAACTTTATTAAAATGTATGCTTAAGGTATAATATTAATCAGGTATTAAATTTTGCAATGATTTTAACATACAAACAACGGAAAATCTGTCACTTTCTAAAAAAAATAATATATATATATATTTGTTTATATTTTTTACCCACAATTGGGAAAATATAGTTTTTTGCAGTTGGGAAGAGGTCACATTTCGGCCCCTGTTAAATAGGTAAAGGTCATCAGGATCATTTGGCCTTCTTGCTTTCATTTCATTCAGATACCGCTTTGATGTCTTTGATATAAATAATCAACATGGTTTAAAAAGTGATACACATTTTTTTCAGTGTTTATGCGGAAAGTATCAAGTGAACATAAATATTTGCCCATAAAATGTCATTCCCTTGATGCATCTCATCATTCCCTTGATGCATGCCTGTCATAAATACATCCCAGAAACTCATTTGCTAATGCTTTGATATTTAAATATACAGGTATCTAATGACGGGCATTAATATTGATTCCTTGGAAGCGATGTAGCGATGAAATAATACCTTGTTTGGTATTGTATTATTTATAGGTGTTTGCTGATGTCGCACATTTTTTGCTGTATAATATCATCACTACGGTGAGATCAGTATCACATGACATTTATAGCCGCATGCTTTTTCCTCCAGGCATTTAAATCCAAAATTGCAGTAAGGGACACCACTCTGAACATGTTTGAGGGTCAGATAACTGCACTGCTGGGTCACAATGGAGCAGGGAAGACAACCACGATCTCCATGTTGTCAGGTAAAGTCAGATGTTTGATATCATTATTTAAAACTTATTTAAATCTGTAGTGAAGACAAAGTTTACACAGACCTGCCAAACTGAATTTTTATGCCCCCGAAAATTTTTCAGGGGCATATAGTAATCGCACCGTCCGTCTGTCCGTTCGTCCGTCCGTCCGGATTCGGTCTGTCCTGTCCGTCCGTCATTCCGAAGTTCGTGTCCGGACCGTAACTTCACAACCCCTGCAGGGATTTTTAAATTACTTGGCACAAGTGATCACCATAATAAGACGATTTGTAGCGCGCAAAACCCAGGTCCGTACCTCAAAGGTCAAGGTTACATTTGAAGTTTATAGGTCAAAAACAGGTAGGTAATTTCGTGTCTGGACCGCAACGTCACAACCCCTGCAGGGATTTTTAAATTACTTGGCACAAGAGATCACCATAACAAGACGATGTGTCACGCGCAAAACCCAGGTCCGTACCTCAAAGGTCAAGGTCACACTTGCAGTAAATAGGTCAAAAACAGGTATGCAATTTCATGTCTGGACCGTAACGTCACAACCCCTGCAGGGATTTTTAAATAACTTGGCACAAGTGATCACCATAACAAGACGATGTGTTGCGCGCAAAACCCAGGTCTTCAAGGTCAAGGTCACACGTGGAGGTCAAATGTCAAATTATATCCGGTCAATAACTCTGGCATTCATGGACGGATTTTCAAATAACTTGGCACAAGTGCTCACCACAACAAGACGATGTGTCGCGCACAAAATCCAGGTCTGTGGCCCCAAGGTCAAGGTCACATTTAGAGGTCAAAGGTCAAATCGTGTCCAGTCAATAACTTTTGCATGCCTGGACGGATTTTCAAATAACTTGGCACAAGTGCTCACCACAACAAATGAGGTGTCGTGCACAAATCCAGGTCCATGGCTCCAAGGTCAATGTCATACTTAGAGGTCAAAGGACACTTCGGGGGCATTCATCACTTACAGTGATATTTATCACTTACAGTGATATTTCAACCTGTAATCAAGTCAAACTTTACAAGATGAACAAATACACTTTTTCGGAAGAAAATATTTTTAAACAGATCTCAAGTCTTTTAGAATAACTCTGCTTTCAGTACTATTAGATTGCAATTTTTATGCGATGTGACTGTGTGTAAAAACATGCAGGTAGGATTATTGTCCCAATCATTGAGGAATGGAAACTTACATAAAGTTTTAACTTGCTTTATACACTTCAATGATCATTAGCCTTCTTCAAAATTCATACAACAATATCTAGATAAATACTATACTAACATACCAAAATCAGATCACCATGACTGAGCTTTACCTACTTTATACACTTCAATGATTCTGGTTTAGGTTATATTGCCTCTGTTTCTAAATAATCCAGACCGCTACACTCCCTAATATTAGTACAAATACACATCTATATGTCTTGAGGACTAGACATTTTTTCCAGAAGAAGGTCACCATGACTGACCTTGACATTTGGTCATCATGACTGACTTGACATTTGGTCACCATGACAGACCTTGACATTTGGTCACCATGACAGACCTTGACATTTGGTCACCATGACTGACCTTGACATTTGGTCACCATAACAGACCTTGACATTTGTACACCATGACAGACCTTGACATTTGGTCACCATGACTGACCTTAACATATGGTCTCCATGACTGACCCTGACATATGGTCACCATGACCGCCCTTGAGATATGGTCACCATGACCTTGACATTTGGTCATCATGACTGACCTTGACATTTGTTTTACATTTTATTGATTCCAGATAAGGGTTTCATTAGCTCTGATTCTAATTCTTCAATAGACAAAAGTCTTCAAACTTCATATAAAGATAACATCTAGATGAGAATTAGACATCCCTACAAACAAGTATTACTATGAATGACCTCGACCTACCAATTACATTTCATTGGTTCTGTTAAGGTTTTCATTAGCTCCTTTTCTAAGTCATTTAATTTATTTCAAAATCAATTTGTGACTTGTGTAGCATCAAGCATTGTATTTATTTGGATTTTAAAAAACTACACATTACAAAAACAAAAAATAAAGTTTAAGAAGTTTAATGTGGATATTATACTGCAGGTTTTCTGGAGCCATCTAGTGGTACAGCCCTCATCAATAATTATGACATCAGAACTGACATCAGCAGTGTCAGGAAGAACCTGGGTCTCTGTCCACAACACAACATACTGTTTGATCTACTCACGGTCGAGGAACATCTCAGATTCTTTGCCAAGGTATAGTATGACTTGTGTCCCCAGGGTGATGTACATTGGAGATGTTCTGTGTTACTGGCTATTATTTTGGCTTTAAGTGGGGCAATCTATCAATCGGGCCTAAGGTGGGGGATGTACATTTTCTTTGTTCATTGAACCAATTCATCATTCAGGCCTTGGTTGAGGATGTTAAATTGGGCTGTTCCATTTATCAGGTCTAGGATGAGGATGATCATTTGGACTGTTCCATTTATCAGGTCTAGGATGAGGATGATCATTTGGACTGTTCCATTTATCAGGCCTAGGATGAGGATGATCATTTCTTTCCTTCTGTATGTGCTGCCTAAGGTTCTATCAGAAGCCACGATCATTGTTTCCTGCCACCACTCAAGTTGCACCTGAAACAATACAGGGATGAAAACCTTTCATGAACATGATAAAAATGAAAAAATGATAATGAATTTCATCACTCTGGCTGGATAAGTCGCAGGATGTTCAGGCAGGAAGGGTGGTGGCATGCTAGAACTATTTAACACATATCCAAACGTCAGATAAACAAGCTTATTTGACTACTGACAGCCACCGATTAAAACTATATACAGTAAGTAGGTCAGAGGTTTAACTGTTGACCTTTGACTTAGTTCTTAAATTTGGGATTTGAACCCGTTCACTGTCTCAGAGGAGATAGTTGCAGGGCTGAGATTATTCCACAGAGGGTGGTCTGTAGGAGCAGGTATACAGTGGTCTGTAGGAGCAGGTATACAGTGGTCTGTAGGAGCAGGTATACAGTGGTCTGTAGGAGCAGGTATACAGTGGTTGACATTGATAACTGTTAGCTTTATATATAATAAGTTTAATTATTATCTTGTACTCACAGCATAAACATAATTTTGTTGAAGTGTCATTATATGTACTGAACATGTTTGTATGTTTCAGCTGAAGGGATGTGCCAGTAAGAATGTAAAACACGAGGTAGAGGAGATGATAAAGGTGCTGGGGATGGAGACCAAGCGGCGCGCGCTTTCCTCAACCCTGTCTGGCGGACAGAAACGTAAACTGTCTGTCGGAATTGCTCTTATCGCAGGCTCTAAGGTGAGGATGGAATTCATATATGTTCCTTGATATACTTTGTAGAAATAAAATATGGCATGACGTAGTTTATGTATTAGATTTTGTTTTTCCTTTTTGAAATATTTAATGTTTTAAGAATTATTGACACATTCTGTTATGTTGGTCTTTTATCAATCAATTATAGATAAATAGTTATTTTATTGTAAGTTTTATATTGGTAAGGTTCAACTAAATGTCATAAACTTATCCCATGTAATTATCCACTTCAAAAGACTGTAATTTTGGACGAACCCACATCCGGCATGGATCCTGCTGCCCGTCGGCAGACATGGGAAATACTACAGAAGTGCCGTGAAGGACGCACGATCATTTTGACGACACATTTCATGGACGAGGCTGACATTCTCGGGGACAGGATTGCCATCATGGCTGATGGAGTCGTGAAATGCTCGGGCACATCAATGTTCTTGAAGAAGTTATACGGTAAGTTGTTATTTTGTTTTGTTGTCCTATTTTGCAAATACTAATTTCATTACAGGTGAGATGTCACATGTTCAAGATGTCACATGATGTCACATGTTCTCTCTGTGTGAAGTACCACATGTTCTTCCAGTGCAAAATGTCGCATACTCTCCCAATGTGAGATGTCACATGTTCTCCCTGTTTGAGATGCCATCTCTTCTCCCAATGTGAGATGTCACATGTTGTACCAATGTGAGATGTCACATGTTGTACCAATGTGAGATGTCACATGTTCTCCCACTGAAATGTCACTTGTCCTCCCACTGTGAGATGTCACACCCCCAATGTGAGATGTCATATGTTCTCCCCATGTGAGATGCCATCTCTTCTCCCAATGTGAGATGTCACATGTTCTCCCAGTGTGAGATGTCAAATGTTGTACCAATGTGAGATGTCACATGTTCTCCCACTGAAATGTCACTTGTCCTCCCACTGTGAGATGTCACACCCCCAATGTGAGATGTCATATGTCCTCCCTGTGTAAAATGTCACATGTTCTCCCCGTTTGAGATGTCATATGTTCTCCCAATGTGAGATGCCACATCTTCTCCCAATGTGAGATGTCACATAGTCTCCCAGTGTGAGATGTCACATGATCTCCCAATGCGAGATGTCACATGTTCTCCCAATGTAAGATGCCACATGTTCTCCCAATGTGAAATGTCACATGTTCTCCCTGTATGAGATGTCACATGTTCTCCCAGTGTGAGATGTCACATGTTCTCCCAATGTGAGATGTCACATGTTCTCCCAATGTAAGATGCCACATGTTCTCCCAATGTGAAATGTCACATGTTCTTCCAGTGTGAGATGTCACACATTTTCCCACTGTTAGATGTCACATGTTCTCCCAATGTGAGATGTCACATGTTCTCCCTGTTTGAGATGTCACAGGTTCTCCCAGTGTAATATGCCACATGTTCTCCTACTAAGATGTCACATATTAAATATCTCACATGTTCTCCCAATGTGAGATGTCACATGTTTTTCCTGTGTGAGATGTCACATGTTCTCCCAATGTGAGATGTCATGATCACATGTTGTTTCAGTGTTAGATGTCAAAAAATGTCCCACTGTTAGATATCACATGTTCTCCCTGTGTGAGATGTCACATGTTCTCCGTGGGTAAGATGTCACAAATATTCCCACTATAAGATGTCACATGTTCTCCCTGTGTGAGATGTCACATGTTCTCCCTGTGTGAGATGCCACATGTTCTCCCTGTGTGAGATGTCACATGTTCTCCCTGTGTGAGATGCCACATGTTCTCCCTGTGTAAGAAGACACATTTTCTCCTTTTGTGAGATTTCACATGTTCTCCCTGTCTGAGATGCCTCATGTTCTCCTTGTGTGAGATGTCACATGTTCTCCCTGTATAAGATGACACATGTTCTCCCTGTGTGAGATGTCACATGTTCTCCCTGTATAAGATGACGCATGTTCTCCCTGTATAAGATGACGCATGTTCTCCCTGTGTAAGATGCCACATGTCCCTGTGTGAGATGTCACATGTTCTCCCTGTATAAGATGTCACATGTTCTCCCTATATAAGATGTCACATGTTCTCCCTATATAAGATGACACATGTTCTCCCTGTGTGAGATGTCACATGTCCCTGTGTGAGATGTCACATGTTCTCCCTATATAATATGTCACATGTTCTCCCTATATACGATGACACATGTTCTCCCTGTGTGAGATGTCACATGTTCTCCCTGTGCGAGATGTCACATGTTCTCTCTGTCTGAGATGCCACATGTTCTCCCTGTGTGAGATGACACATGTTCTCCCTGTGTGAGATTGTTCTCCCTGTGTGAGATGACACATGTTCTTCCTGTGTCACACAGTGTGAGATGCCACAATGCCACATGTTCTCCCTGTGTGAAATGTCACATGTTCTCCCTGTATGAGATGACAGATGTTCTCACTGTGTGAGATGTCACATGTTCGCCCTGTGTGAGATGCCACATGTTCTCCCTGTGTGAGAGGTCACATGTTCTCCCTGTGTGAGATGTCACATATTCTCCCTGTATAAGATGACACATGTTCTCCCTGTGTGAGATGGCACATGTTCTCCCTGTATACAAAGACACGTGTTCTCCCTGTGTGAGATGTCATATGTTCTCCCTGTATAAGATGACACATCTTCGCCCTGTATAAGATGACACATGTTCTCCCTGTGTGAGATGTCACATGTTCTCCCTGTCTGAGATGCCACATGTGCTCCTTATGTGAGATGTCACATGTCCTCTCAATGCAGATAAGGTTTACTTAAACAGATGTAAGTTAAATACTAATCTGCACCAAGGTATGGCGCTGACATCATGTGAAGTTCCACGCAACATTATGTCACCAAAACAAAATCCCAACAAAATAGTTGCTATCATGTCAAAAGCAACATATTTGAAATAAACGTTTTCTTTAAAAAATGAAGGCATCTGCAGATCAGGTCTATCAAAGCTTGTGTGAACACGGTTCAGTTTCTAAGCCTTGTTTAAAAGCGTTGAACTGAAAAGGCAATGACAGAATTTTCTGTTTTCTTAGGGTGCACAATATAGACTGTTGATTTTTTATACAAAAAAAAGGACACTTGAGCTTGATTTTATTGTGGCACCAACAGCTAAGGTCATATGGCGTCTTATAAAAGGAAACTTGAAATGAAACTACATATAAAATGTGTATACACAAGTTTCTTCTGTTTATTTTCACACAGGTGCTGGCTACCATATGGTTGCTGTAAAGGGGAAGTCCTGTAATGTGAATCGTCTAACTGAGGTCATCAAGACCCACGTTGCCACGGCAAGTATAGAGAGTGAGATCAGTGCAGAAATCTCCTACATGCTTCCCTTTAACGAGTCGGCTAATTTTGAAAAACTGTTCACAGAGATTGAGGCGAGGATGTCGGAACTCGGTGTAAACAGCTTTGGAACCTCGGCGACAACAATGGAAGAAGTATTTCTGAAGTAAGTTGAAGTAAAACTTGCATAGATTTGTTTGTTTGAATGGTGTTTAACGTCATTTTCCTACACAGTTTAGGCTATCGTAGTGTATGATGGTCGATTTTAAGTGGTGGAGCTATACTACTCACTCATTCCTGGGTATAACCAGTACTGTATACCAACCTTCATCCGTAAGAACGACACTTTCTCACATGTCGAGCTCCCGGTGTAATTCCGACCCCCAGCAGTGAATGGCGAGAAGGTTTCAAATGGCATCTTTACCCTCTCGGCCACGGATATGCTAAAAAAACTTGCATAGAAATTGTTTAATAAATTAAATATAATATAAAAACTTTTATTTTAAACTTTTTAAATGCCTTATTCTCAGTAAGTCAGGTTAGCGTGTAATATTAATATTGATTGTTATTACAGCCAAGTGTACTATAACACATTTTATTAAAGGGACACTTGGCAATCTTGAGTTGTTTAAAAGTTGTGGCGTCCCATTAATTTTTCTACAAAACTTGCATTTTGATAATCATTAGTGTTATTCTAACACACCCACACTATAGCCTAGTTTAAAATATCTCCTTATATTCAACGATATAATAATGTAATTTTTGCAACGTTAGGAGAGTAAGCAAGGCAGTGTGAAAGATTTCAGTTGTTTTTACGGGTATTAGAATAGAAATAGAAGATCGTTTACAGTGAATTATCTTGTAATCTATTACGGTTTGTCGTTGAATTGTAAACGATAATTTCACTCGGCCTCTCGGATGTTCTATTTCTTAATTAAAATATATATTACTAACTGTTGATTATATTGCACCAGTAATATATTTAAACATGTTACAAATAACGAAGACAATTTGAAAATGTTATTTCATTATATGCAAGCATTTCTAAAGTCAAAAGTATACTGGGTTAATAAATACAAATGCTAATTTGAAGGCTTGATAACACCTTCAAGATTGCCATATGTCCCTATAAGTGTGGTGCACTTGTGGTTAACTCGACAAAACCTTCAAGATTGCTGTATGTCCCTATAAGTGTGGTGCACCTGTGGTTATCTCAATAAAACCTTCCAGATTGCCATATGTCCCTAAAAGTGTGGTGCACTTGTGATTAGCTTGATAAAACCTTCAAGATTGCCATATGTCCCTATAAGTGTGGTGCACCTGTGGTTAGCTCGACAAAACCTTCAAGATTGCTATATGTCCCTATAAGTGTGGTGCACCTGTGGTTAGCTCAATAAAACTTTCAAGATTGACATATGTCCCTATAAGTGTGGTGCCATATGTCCCTATCCCTATAAGTGTGGTGCAATTGTGATTAGCTTGATAAAACCTTCAAGATTGCCATATGTCCCTACAAGTGTGGTGCACTTGTGATTAGCTTGATAAAACCTTCAAGATTGCCATATGTCCCTATAAGTGTGGTGCACCTGTGGTTAGCTCGACAAAACCTTCAAGATTGCTGTATGTCCCTATAAGTGTGGTGCCATATGTCCCTGTAAGTGTGGTGCACCTGTGATTAGCTTGATAAAACCTTCAAGATTGCTGTATGTCCCTATAAGTGTGTTGCACCTGTGGTTAGCTCGACAAAACCTTCAAGATTGCCATATGTCCCTAAAAGTGTGGTGCACCTGTGGTAAGCTTGACAAAACCTTCAAGATTGCTGTATGTCCCTATAAATGTGGTGCACCTGTGGTTAGCTCAATAAAACCTTCAAGATTGCTGTATGTCCCTATAAGTGTGGTGCACCTGTGGTTAGCTCAATAAAACCTTCAATATTGCCATATGTCCCTGTAAGTGTGGTGCACCTGTGGTTAGCTCGATAAAACCTTCAAGATTGCCATATGTCCCTGTTAGTGTGGTGCACCTGTGATTAGCTCGATAAAACCTTCAAGATTGCCATATGTTCCTATAAGTGTGGTGCACCTGTGGTTAGCTCGATAAAACCTTCCAGATTGCCTTATGTCCCTATAAGTGTGGTGCACTTGTGGCTAGCTTGATAAAACCTTCAAGATTGCTGTATGTCCCTGTAAATGTGGTGCACTTGTGATTAGCTTGATAAAACCTTGAAGATTGCCATATGTCCCTAAAAGTGTGGTGCACCTGTGGTAAGCTTGATAAAACCTTCAAGATTGCCATATGTCCCTATAAGTGTGGTGCCATATGTCCCTATAAGTGTGGTGCACCTGTGGTTAGCTCGACAAAACCCTCAAGATTGCCATATGTCCCTATAAGTGTGGTGCCATATGTCCCTATAAGTGTGGTGCACTTGTGGTTAGCATGCTTTCTTCGTATCAATAACTCCCACTTCCAGTATATCAGATAGGATGCTGACCCGGCAACGCTAGGTGCTGGAATCCATCCTCTCAGCACATAAAAGAATCTGATAAAGTCACTTGGTTAGTAAAATCAATGTCGTTTCGGGATTGTTATTTTTCCTACAAAGAACTGAATCTGTATTGATGTTCTGTTATAACTATTCATGTCAGGGTTGGAGAAGGTGCAGAGGATGATGAACTTGATGCAAATCGTGTAGTTGGTACATTGACAACGGGCCACGTTAATCCCAACTACGGCAGTGCAGATCATGTGCCTAAGATTGCGTTTGAGGAGAAGCCACATAGCAACGGAGTCCCCCATCTGCCACCAATTACCAATGGATATCACACGCCACAAAATTCCCCAGATAAAGGTGCCGTCAATGTCAATGGAGGAGCTCCTTTGGATCAGAAATCTGTTGACTCGGTTGTTTACATGAACGAAATGGCAAAACCAAACTATACAGGTAAATACATACAAGAGTTCAGTAAATTATTAAGTGCTGAGTATCTACAATAATCAGGCGGTAAAATTCATTCTTCGATTAAATTGAAGAATCTAAAGTAAAACAGACCATCCATAAACAATTGTTGGTTTCGATGTATGCGTGAATTCCAAAAGAGGCTCGAAAGCACCCTGCTCTGAGGTTTTGCTATGGCCGTTTTATGAAACAACTTGTGACCATTTTGATCGTAAATCAATTTCTTAAATACTTCACTATAAATTACAATTTTCCAATAAACTTGATTTCATTTCATTTTCTTAACACGTGATATTTCTGCACTACATGCAAACAAAATTGTCTACATTGAACGCCTAGGTGAAAAAAGTGAACGATTTTAAAATTTGAGACATCATAAAATGTTTAATAAAACAAGGCGGCCCAGAGCTGTAGATAACAATTTTTGGGAGTATTTCAGCATTGACACAGCATTGAAAAAATAAATTGAGTGTAAAAATTAGGATTGCAATGGCATACTTGGTAGTAAAAAGCAACATAACTAAAACATTTGCTCTTTCAGGGCAAGAAAATTTGTTTCTGAGTTACTCGTCCTACGCAATATTTGAATGGCCAAATTGATAAATTGTTAAAGAAATTATCTGAATTTCTACTTGTCCTGCATTAATGAGCACTCGTCGTAGCGAGCGGACGAGTGGAATTTTCGTGCCCTGTCTTTAAAAACTTCTAAATTTGCATTACATATTTATTAACGGGTAAAATAACCTTTGACATGAAAGCTTATCTGGAGCTCTGTTAAATAAGTCGAGTCTTGGAAAACAACGGTTATAAAAATACCCTTTTTTGATGAATTTCAGTTTAACTGCATCTCCTCACTAGCGATCTTTAATTTCCAGATAATAATATGCTCAACAATTGTTAACAGTGTCATGTCTTCAGCAGTACTCGGTTCCATCCTGTAAATCAAGCTTATATCCAATAGAGGTTTGAGTACTGGGATACTTACACCTGTAAGAAAAGCAACTGTTGTCCCACATACAACCCTAACATACAATGGAGCACATGGCCAAAATGTGTGGGACCTTGACCCACTGACGACAGAGAGCTAGAAATTGAATGTGAAACAATCAATCCACTGACACCCTCTGAGGTGATTGTCCCATTGTGACCTTACATGTTACAGGGCCTGTAGTGACACAGCCAAACAATTTATTATTGAGAGTTCTTAAAAAATGGAAAATGGTGTAAGAATTATCAAAATCGGATAATAAAGAAGATATGACAATTTGAAGGTTGTTCTAAAATGGATCTAGGAGCCACCATCATTTAAAGCAAAGAATATCACTGCAAGAGAAAGCAAAATCCTTTACTGGCCATATAGTTAATTATAATACTTTAGTATATTTAGCTCTACTTATCAAAGATCAGCAGAGCTTATGCCGCGGTGCGTTTTCCGTCCACCTGTCCGTCCGTAAACTTTCTTTTGTAGCGACTACTCCTCTAAAACTACTGGATGGATTTTCATGAAACTATACAGGAATGTTGCCCATGATGTATAGTTGATATTAGCAAAAATTCACGTTGATGCGGTATCCAAGATGGCCACAATAGCTAAAAATAAAGTTTTTAGAAAGCAAGTTTGTAGCGACTACTTCTTGAAAACTATAAGACAAAGTGACATTGATATGAGACTTTTTCTAAAATGATCAGCGTGACATGATGTTGGTCCTTGTCGAATACTGTTTTGATTCAACGTTAAACATGGCTGCCATTTTTGTTTACATAGAGTTATATTGTAAAAAATTGTAGCGACTACTATTCTGAAACTTCTTGTCGGATATTTATGAAACTTAACAGGAATGTTGCTCTTGATATCTAATTGATCCTAGCAATATTTCAGGACAGCCAGAAATTCAAGATGGCCGCCAATACTAAAAATAAATTTTTAGCTCGACTATTCAAAGAATAGTGAGAGCTATCCTATTCACCACGGCGTCGTCATCGTCGTGGGCGTCCCCAGCTTAACCTTAAAGTTTTTGTGCAATAGAATGCTACTGAAGCTATTGCATTAAAACTTTATATTAATGTTTCCCATCAACTGCTGCACCTTATTCAACAATCCCCATAACACTTCCTTCCATTTTGACAAAGTTATGGCCTTTTGATTGTCATGTCTTTACCTTTAAGTTTTTGTGCAATAGATTTATAACTTCAAATCTACTCAAGTTATTGCATTAACATTTAAACTAATGTTTCACATCAAATTCTGTACCTTATCAAACAATCCCCATAACTCTTCCATTCATTTAAACAAAATTAAGGCCCCTTAATTGGTAAAAAAATTCATTTTTACATGGAAGTATATAGAAAAAAACACTTCAAAATCTTCTCCGAAACAAAAGGGGCTGCAGCTTAGATATCGTCTAGTAGTCCTCTACCATGTTTGCTCAAATGGTGACCGTGGGATCAGAATTGGTCCCGGCCCCAGGTCACAAGAGGTGAACATGAGGGTGTGGGTGGGCCCCATGAGTCATAACTTAATAACTGTTGAGATCCCCACCCTATACCCACATATACACTTACTGGACTTGAACAGACAGATACAACCATCCAACCAGCATAGACCCCAGACTCCTTCCCCACCAATGGTGACATAGCCCCTGGGTCATAACTTGTAAACCGTTGAGATCCCTACCCTATAACCATATATACACTTACTCGGCATTAACAGACGGATATAACCATCCAACCAGCGTAGACCCTAGGCTTCGTCCCCAACTTTGTGGACCTAGCTCCTTGGTCAATCCTTACAAATAGTTTGATATTTTTAGCTGGACTGATCGAAGGATTTTATGGGGTCTATCGGTCAAAGTTCATGGTCACAAATTGCATTTATGTGTTGATAGGCTCTTAGCATCATGTTAATGCTTACGTCCACATTTCTTAACAGGGCTGGCGTGGCGCAGTCGGTAGCGCGGCGGATTTGTAACCGGAGGCCCTGGGTTCAATCCTCCGTGGTGCCACTGAGTTTCGTCGGTGTGTTCTTGCGTAAGACACTTTTCCTTAGCCTTGTCCGTCAGATGGGGACGTAAACCGGGCGGTCCCGTGTATCAGTCTATCATCCAAGCACGTTAAAAACCATAGGTATCTATTCGATAATAAGAGTAGGGCAGGTTCCCAGATTCCTATGTATCCTTCCCCTCTCTCTGGGGTGGCTCTAAATAACCTGTACTGTGTTGATGAGCCGTTAAACAACATTCAATTCAATTAACATGTAAATGAATTAACATTTTTTATCCAATCATCATCAAACTTACATACTTTATTATAAATGGGACGATGATCATATCTATTGAGATCAAGATCATTGGATGAAAGGTCAAGGTCACGAAGGGGTCAAAGGTTAAATGCATTTACATATACTTTAAACAGATTTTCTTCAAATTTTCAACTGATAAAATTTGCATTATGTATCTTTTGAAAGGGTTATTATGAAATTACCTCTGTGTAATCACAGAAAAATTGTGGCCCTTGATTTAATAAAAATTCCAATGTTTTCCTTCTTGACACATCCAGCTAGCCCCTTTGTTTTCACCTTTTTTTTTCTGGTGGTATCCAGGTGTATCATTTCTTGTTCTCTGAAATTTCGAATAGTCGAGCTGCGCTGTCCTCTGACAGCTCTTGTTAAAAAAGTTTGTAGCGACTACTTCTTGATGGGACTTTTTCTAAACTGATCAGCATGACATGATGTTGATCTTTGTTGAATATTATTTTCAAATTCAACATTAAACATGGCCGCCAGCAGCCATCTTTGTTTACATAGAGTTATATTGTAAAAACTTGTAGCGACAACTCCTTTGAAACTACTTGACGGATTTTCATGAAGCTTCACAGGAATGTTGCTCTTGATGTCTTATTGATCCTAGCAAAATTCAGGTCTTCCGAAAATTCAAGGTGGCCGTCACGGCTAAAAATAATTTTTTAAAAAACAAGTTTGTAGCAACTACTTCTTGAAAACTATAAGTGATATTGATATGGCCAAACAAAAAAATAGGTGTGTTTCCTATTGCATGCTCTAAAAAAATAGGGTCTGTAGGTAGGATTTTTTTTTTTTTTTTTTTTTTTTTGGAGCAAGATATTGTGAGATTCTACATGTATTTATCTCATAAACCCCATACAAGTTGATGATAAAGCTAAAAGTTGCTCTGTGATGTCAGTTTACCTCGATATACAGGGCCTTTTTACCTTCTATAATAGAGGCCGATATTCGGTGACTTCCCAATTGCAAAAAGCCTCTTTTTTTTCCCAATGTTGGTGAAAGAATTTCCCAAAAATACAATGCTGAAATTCCCAATATGTTGACATATGATTCCCCCGAAATCTATTTCACACGTTAGGTTAATAAAACTACATTATTTAGCAGCGAATGAAACCGAAAGCAGGCTTTTTATTGGCTTACCGAAATAAATATTGATTCAGAATGACTCGGCACTGCACTGCAGTCCGCTTATGACCAAGATGTTACGATCTCTTGGCGCCATTTGTTTTGTTTAATGGAGAGAACGTGAACCGAACCGAGTTATTTTACGCGCTTTATTAAACCGCATGTAGACTTGACGCAGTCGTCATTTCCTTATTATTTAATATTGAATCGTTTGAAATGTTATATTATTATTTTTTATAAAAACTTAAAATTGATAAAAAAAAAAGAAAAGTTTTTCTTAAACGAACACTGTAGAACATATTCTAACACGGTTGTCGTAAACAATATTTGAAAAAAAACAAGTACACCGTAAACAAAATACTACAGAAAATCTGTTAAAAGGGCTGCAGATGATAAAGGCCAGCGCAGCCTTTTGACCTTTGGTGTTAAAAGGACAAATTCCTTGATAACACAACTTGCCAAATCTCCGCCTACTGAAGTGCCGGGTCAGTCGGACTCGCAACTTGCGACGCAGAGCACCGCTGTTGTTGAGCGTTCTTTCAGCCTGATGAATGACCTATGTACATTTCTGAGGTCTTCATTGAAGACAACAAACTTGGATGCTCTAATGAGGATTAACTGTGTAAACCCCCAAGAGGAGGACTTTGATCAAATTGTTGATGACTTTAAGGACTTCAAGTCCAGACAGTTAGCCTTGTAAATGATGTTAAAATTAGAAGTGTCCTATTATACCAGTCCTGTTTTAGTGTTAAATAATTTTGTTTATTGTTGTATCTTGAAAGTCGGTCTACCTTTTCCCAATTTAGCCGAAAATCACGCTTGAATTTCCCAAAATGAAAGGCTAAGGCCCCTTCCCAATTTTTGGAAAAAAGGCCCTGATATATTGTGATAAATCATTGTTCAGAACAAATATTTTTTTTATTTTTTATTTATTTTTTTCATAAAATGTTTTAGGGTCGGCCCCTTAAAAATAGGGTCGGTCGGGGCACCGGAAACACAGGTATTTTTTTGTTTGGCCTATGCGATTTTTTCTGAAATGATCAGCATGATATGATGATCCTTTTCAACTTGTAGCGACTACTCCTCTGAAACTACTTGATTGATTTTCCTGAAACTGCACAGGAATGTTGCTCTTGATGTCTAGTTGATCCGAGCAAAATTTCTGTTCAGCCGGAAATTCAAGATGGCAGCCATGGCTAAAAATAGATTAAAAAAAAATAGGTTTGTAGTGACTACTTTTTGAAAACTATAAGTGATATTGATATAGGACTTTTCTAAAATAATCAGCATGACTTGATCCTTGTTGAAAATTGTTTTGATTCAACATTAACCATGGCTGCCAGTGGCCATCTTTGTTTATGTTACATAGAGTTATATAGAAAACTTGTAGCAACTACTACTCTGAAACTACTTGAAGGATGTTCATGAAACTTCACAGGACTGTTACTTTTGATGTCTAGTTGATCCTAGCAAAAGTTGAGGTCAGCCGGAAATTCAAGATGGATGCCACGGCTAAAAATAGATTTTTAAGAAAAGAGTTTGTAGCGACTACTTCTAAAGAACTATAAATGATCCTTGTCAAAAAATTATTTTGGATTCAACATTAAACATGGCCATCAACAGCCATCTTTGTTTACATAGAGTTATATAGTAAGAACTTGTAGCGACTACTCCTCTGCAACTACTTGACAGATATTCACGAAATTTTACAGGAATGCTAATCTAGCTATCAAAACCTATCAGTAGAGCTTCAAGGTCATTGACCTCTTGTTATTTTTCATACCTTTTCTGTTTTTTCCCCAATAATTCAGTTTGTTAACATATTTATAAATATTCCATATATGGTCATTCAAAACTGTTATGTTCCATTTCCATTTCAAAAGAACCTTCAAGTGATCATATCTTCTTTGTTTATCATCTGATTTTGATAATTCACCCTTGACCAAATTGTTCAGAACTCCCAATAATTACAAAAAAAATTACCTGGACAAAGCAAGGCAATAAACCTGGTACTGTTTAGGTCAGAATTAACCCTTTAATGGCTGAACATTGTGATTATCATCCTCATTCTTCTTCTATACTTCCTCAGCGTACAACCAAGGACTGAAAAAGAATACTGGAGTTAGTCACACCATGCAGCAGTTCAAAGGAATGGTAATCAAGAAGGCCATCCACGCCTGGCGTAACAAAACTGTGGCCGCAGCACAACTCCTTCTGCCTATCATATTCACAATAATGGCACTGGCTGTTGAGAAAGCTTTACCTAAAGTAGGCGACGAGCCAGCACTGGCTTTGAACCTCGGCCCCTACTCCAGTCCGGTCACACCGTACAGTGATGGAGTTACGTCAACCACACGATCACTAGGCTTAGCTAATGCATTTATAACTCAAGTTGGTGAACCACTCAAGGTGGACAGGGCTACCTACTCAACAATGGATGCATTCTTTAAAAGTGAACAAGACAGCGTTGGAATTTCTACATTTAACAGGTAAGTTTTCTTTTTCTATTGCATTTAACATTACAGTTTTGATGGCCATTTTGGTTTAGACATTTTTGCATTTTTACAATATAACTACTTTTCTAAAAAATTGAACCAAACTTTGATGGCATTGAGGGGATATTGTACCTTTTTATATGCCCTGAACATACTGTTCAGCATCAGGAGATATAGCATATCATGATATACGGCGATCGGGGTTCATATTGGTTTCTGCACATTTTAAAGAGAATGCCTGCATGCATTTATTTTATATTTGCTGTGTCCGTATGTCTTTGTGAGAGGTAGACCACTATTGGTGTTGGGGTCAGTAGGTCAATGGTCTAGGCCAAAGTTACCTAAATGAAAATTGGTTTCCGCTCATTTTAAACAAAATAGATGCATGGATTGGTCATTTAAAACAATTATTAACTTTTTGGGGTTTTATTATGGATATAGAGTATTATGCATTGGTATTTAAAATTTTGTTAGAGCATAATTACTATTTTTAGCTCTCGGCAAGCAGAGCTTATGGGATGCGAGTTGTCCATCGTCGTCCATTGTCGTCCGTTAACTTTTTCTTGTAAAGACGATAGGGCCTTCATTTTTCATCCGATTTTTACCAAACTGTAACAGACTGTTAATATCAATGACAGCTCGGACAGGTGCGAACACCAGCAAGATCGGACCAGTAACAGCGGAGTTATGGTCCTTGATTTAGTTAAAAATGCTATATTTTGCCTTGTTAAGACGATAGGGCCTTCATTTTTCACCCGATCTTTCCCAAATTTTACCAGATTGTTAATATCAATGAAAGCTCAGACAAGTTTGAAAACCAGCCAGATCGGACCAGTAACAGCGGAGATTTCGTTAAAAATGCTATAATTTTATGACTCTTTTTTTTCTTTTCTTTTTTAAAGATTTTTTTTTTTTAATTTTTAATTATTATTTTTTTTAGCTCTATTGGCCAAGTTCAAAAACTAGCCAGATCGGAGAAGTTCTGGCTCTTGATTTAATTAAAAGTGCTTTTTTTTGCCTCGTTAATTAATATGGTAGGGCCTTCATTTTTCATCTGATCTTTACCAAACTTTACCAGATTCATTAGTTATGGCCCTTGATTTAGTTAAAAAGGCTGTATTTTGCCCAAAACTTAAAAAAAAAACGTAACTCGCAGTCACTGATCATTGATGTTGTAAGAGCCATGTTAGCCAGTAGAGCGTCCACAGGCCCTCTTGGGCCTCTTGTTTTATGATTTACATGATTTCCATAAAAAAAAAATGAATTCATAATTTCTGTATAGTAGTAATGTATACGCTTCTTGATTTTGGTGGAGAAAAGGCCAAAGGTCAAGGCCACTGTCACCATCTACTTGAAACTGAATTTGTGGTAGATTTTGTGATTTCAACAATTTTTTATGTTGTTGGCGACATGCTTTTGTCTCCAGTCAGAAAGTCAAGTCATGGTCAGTGTGATTCGAAAATGTAAAATAGTTTCCGCTCAATAATTTGTGAAAGATTACATCTGCCATCTTCAAACTTTATAACTTGTATGTTCTTTCGGGGGACCTAGTTCAAGGTCGCTAATAAGCACAAGGCAAGCGAGACAAGTTCTCCGTGAAAACTCCTTTCATCTATAAGTTAGAAATGATTTGGAACACACAATGGCTTATCAGCCTATTTTATGGAAAATGTTATGCAATTTAGCAAATAGGTTATGGCTTTTGTATCAGGGCTTATTGATATCCCCTCGACATGTTGCTGTTATAATGGAAATTGCTGTGGTTATTGTAGAGCGTTGGACCTAGGATCGAACAGTCGTGGTTATGAGCCCCACATCACCATGTGTTGTGTCCCTGAGCAAGACACTTACTGCATTTGCTTAGTTACTGTACTGGTTCTACTCAGTGTTAAAAGTTAGTTCAGAGAGATTTCGTTACAATCAGTGTAAAATAAATAAGTTTAAAATTATAATAAAAAAATCATGAAAACCCTACTCTTTTCCTATTTCAGTCGATACATCATTGCTAGTGACTTTGAGGATAATAGTACTGCAGTTGTCGCCACGGCTCACTATAATGGTCAACCCTTGCACTCCATGCCTACGGCTCTACAGTTGACAATGAGTGGAATACTGAAGCACCTGAAGGATACCAGCTACGACATTACTGTAACAAACAACCCCTTGCCCAAAGACATCAACGACAACACTCGAGCTATCTTCTTCTCAACGAACGGTACAGGATTTACAATCGCCATCAGTATTCTTTTCGGAATGGCCTTCATGGCAACAAGCTTTATTATCTTCTTGATTAAAGAGCGCTCCGTTGGTGCCAAACATCTACAGGTGGTGAGCGGAGTAGGTCCCGTGGCGTTTTGGATGTCGTCGTTCGTGTGGGATATCATCAACTACACAATACCTGTCCTGACCATTTTGGTGGTTTTCGCAGCTTTCCAGACAACGGCATTTACCAGTAACAACAGGCTGGGCATTGTCTTTTTTGTCTTCATGTTGTACGGATGGTCGGTGCTGCCGTTCGTCTACCTACTACACTATCTGTTCAAGGTTCCCGCCACTGGCATGGTTGTGGTCTCCATGATCAATCTCTGCTCAGGTAAGATTTATGATGGTTGCTGACGAGTCTGTGAGAAGTTTGCAAAAGTCTTAAAAACTTCCATGAAATGTATGACAAATATTCTGCTTTAAATTGCAGCCCAAAAGGTATTTCGTATTGAGTTTCAAGATGAGTTAAATATGCAGTAAGTCATTAAGTCACTTTGCAAATTATTGTCATATATTGACTGTTAAAGGGACACGTCAATCTTTTTAGCTGAGCCATAAGCAGAGGTTATGGGATGGCGAGTTGTCCGTTCAGTCGTCCATCCGTTGACTGTTTCCTTGTTAACATTATAGGGCCTTCATTTTTTATCCGATCTTTTTCAAACTTTACCAGATTGTTGATATCAATGAAAGCTCGGACGAGTTTGAAGAGCAGCCAGTTTGGACCAGTAGCACCGGAGTTATGGCCCTTGATTTACTTAAAATTGCTGTATGTTGCCTCGTTAACATGATAGGGCCTCGTTAACATGATAGGGCCTTCATTTTTCATCCCATGTTTACCAAACTCTACAAGATTGTTTATATCAATGAAAACTTGGACAAATTTGAAAACAAGCCACTTTTACAACGAAGTTATAGCTCTTGATTTTCTGAAATGAGCTGTAACTTTGCCTCAACACGATAGGGCTTTCATTTTTCGTCAAGCTATAGGTCATGTCAGATCTCTGCTACGACATGCATATCTTGCTTCTTTCTTGTAGGATTTTCACAAAACTTTGCCGTCTAAAATCATATGCAATATTTCGGGTCGCTGTGATCTTCTTTCGATGAAATATAGGTCACGTCCGGTCTCTGCTATGACATGCGTATCTTGCTTCTTTCTCACAGGATTTTTACCTTATTTCACCAGAATGTTCCTTATATGCATCTAATAACATGTGCAAAATTTCAGGTTGCTGTGACCTATTTTTTTACAGGTCATATCCGGTCTCTGCTTCGACATGCCTATGTTGCTTCTTTCTTGCATAATTTTACCATGCATTTAACATCATATGCAAACTTTCAGGTCACTTCAATGTTCTTTATATGCGTCCCACATCTTGTGCAATATTTCGGTCACGTCCAGTCTCTACTACGACATGCTGATCTTGCTCGCAGGATTTTCACCAAACTTCACCGGAATGTTCCTTATATGCATTTGACATCATGTGTAAACTTGGGTCACTGTGACCTATTTTTGACAAAATTCAGGACACGTCCGGTCTCCGTTACGACATGCGTATCTTACTTCTTTCTTGCAGGATTTTTACCAAACTTCACCCAGAACATTCCTTATATGCATCTTACATCATGTGCAAACTTGCGGGTCACTGTGACCTACTTTTGATGAAATATGGGTCAGGTCCGGTCTCTGTTACTTACGACATGTGTATCTTTCTTCTTTCTCTTATAATTTTCACCAAACTTCACCAGAAAGTATCTTGTATGCATCTAACATCATGTCCAGAATTTAGTGTTGCTCTGACCTACTTTGACGAAATTTAGGTCACATCCTGTCTCTGCTACGACATGCGTATCGTGCTTCTTTTTCACAGGATTTTCTCGAAACTTCACCACAGAATGTTCCTTATATGCATATTACATCATGTGCAAAATTTCAGGTCGCTGTGACCTACTTTGACGAAATATAGGTCACATCCAATCTCTGCTACGACATGCGTATCTTGCTTCTTTCTCGCAGGATTTCACCAGACTTCACCAAAGAATGTTCCTTATATATATATGCATCTAACGTCATGTGCAAAATTTCAGGTCACTGAGATCTACTTCCGACGAAGTATAGGTCACGTCCGATCTCTGCTACGACATGCATCTCCCACTGTTAATGACATTAATTTAATTATCTTTTGGGATTGACATTGGTGTTTGTCAAATATAAATCTGGACCTGTATAATAAGGCTCAATATGTAGGCCATGACCTTCTAGATCAAAAGAAGTACTGATGGGAATTTTATGATGACAGACCCTGATATAAGAGCCAATTTAGCCAGTAGAACGTCCACAGGCCCTCTTGGGTCTCTTGTTGAAAAACTCACGGCGTCCCGTTAGTTTTTCTGCATAATTTGCATTTGTTCAATCATTAATATTAATCAACTATTGCATCAATAATATTTTAAACCTTTGGTAATATAAGACAAACAATGGAAAACTCAAAAAATTGTTTAGGTTTAAAGTCAAAATGATACTGGGTAAATAAATCGAGGTGCTAATTTCAGTGCTTGATAAACTCTTTAAGATTGCTGAGTGTCCCTTTGATAATTATTACTATCTCCTCCCACACTTTCCGACAGATTGTATCCAGACTTTACAGGATGCTTACCTATGATGTCAAGATGTGCATATCGTTTCGGCGTCAAAATCGACACAGTATTACTGGAGTTATGGCCCCTTTTTCATCAAATTTTACGTCAAAATATTGTGCTTGTCTATCTCCTCCCACAGTTTTCCACCATTTCTTTTCAAACTTTACAGGAAGCTTACCTATGATATCAAAATGTGCATACCAATTCGGCGTCAAAATCGAAGCAGTATTACCAGAGATACGGCCCCTTTTTCGTCACTGATTGTTTTCATTGGGGGCATACGTGTCCCATGGACACATTTCTAGTTCAAGACTAATATGCCCATGCAGTAACTGTTGGAATGCAGCTAATACCTGTAATTTATAGATATGTATTACATAAATGTCTATATTTCTCTTCAGGCCTGGTTTTTATGCTTGCCACATACACCCTGTCTATCCCTTCGCTGGGCACAGAGGACATTGGTAAAATCCTGGAATGGGTGTTCATCACGTTCCTACCCAACTACGATCTGGGGCTGTCTCTCATGGACATGTACACTAACGCAGGCTACATCGACGCATGCAGCTCGTACAATTACGAAACAGTTTGTCCTAACCTCGAAAACAATCCATTATTTGCAAATGTGACAAACCCCTGCTGCTTCCCAAGTAAGTGTTTTACCATAATGAATTGTAAACTTAGTGTTAATTGTAGTTTAAGGAACCCATTCAGAATTGACTACACAGTATGTTGAATTTCAGATAAAGCACACATTTGCATTAGATTTACGTGGCACTAGTTTCATAGTCACACTGATCAACCGGCTGCAGCGAAGTCAGATGGTTGCAGAGGTCAGATGGGCGAAATTGTTAGAAGTTAATGGTGGGGTTAGTATTTTTGCTCTTTGTTGCATATTTTGCTAAATTTTTTGGAAAATGATTATGAAGATTTCAAAAGGAATGACAGAGGAAGCTTTCACTTTAAAAGTCTGGTAATGAAACAACATTAGTGCATATAGCACCCTGTATAAATGTCCAAAAATTAATAAAAACTATGAAATTTTCAGAATAAACACAAATAACAAACTGATATTCGTATTGTAATTCAATTTAAAACGCTTGTCAGGATCGTCAATCCTTCTGTATAACTGTACAAAATATCTCATTGAAATAATGAAAACTTTCCTAGTTATAGAATTTTAAAGCCAACAGGGTAAAAAAGAACAGCGAACCGGAATGTCAGATGTATTTTACAAGTGCAAACGGTGAAATCAGAGAACATTTCAGATGTGATGGGAAGGTCAGAGTGTTTTAAGCAGTTCTTTCGCGCTTTTGACAATTGCTAGGGTAACCCCTGTACATTTTGGTTGAAACAACACGAGTATTTGTAATTACCTATAGATGTTTTCAGTGCACGCATTTAGTAAACATTATGTTACCTTTTGAAATATTGGAAATATTTATTATGGTAAATAGTAAAGGCAATGCAACCTCGATTGTCATGATATAAAGACGAAATTCAAATATTTATTGAACAGTGTGTGTTTTTATGCCTCCGAAGGGTGGGCATATAGTAATCACACTGTCTGTCCTGCCATCCGTCACTCATTTCGTGTCCGGTCAATAACTCTGAAATTTATGGAGGGATTTTCATATAACTTGGCTCAAGTGTTCACCACAACAAGACGAGTTGTCACGTGCAAAATCCAGGTCCGTAGCTCCAAGATGAAGGTCACCCTTAGATGTCAAGTCATGCCATATGGCTCTATATTTGATTTTAAGTCATGCAAGTCGTGTCCGATCTGTAACTTTGTCATCCATTGAAGGATTTCATATAACCTGGCACAAATGTTCACCACAAGACAACGCGCCGCGCGCAAAATCCAAGTCTGTAGCTCCCAGGTCAAGGTCACAGAGGTCACAAGGCCGTCACTCTGTGTTGGGAGACTGCGATCCATACCCTTGGGTGGGGGAATTTTAGCGCGCTTTTACAGGAAAGGGGGAATTATTTTGTGGCCATAATTTTGATTATAATCATTGTTTTAAATAGTCTACATGTTTTATTTGTATAAAACACAGTTTAGTGTTATGTTTAAGTAATAAAAACAGACTACATTGTATAACAGTTGAAGACTCACTTTTTTCTGCAACACTTCATCATTAGGTATAACACTGCCATTAGATTTAAAAAAAATAGATTGTGCAACACTAAATTCGCCGTAAATGAAAGTGATTAACTAAGAAATGGGACACAGTCTACACATTTCGTACTCCATATTTTACGTACCAGAAGTTTTTTTGTTTTTTTAAAAAATTGTTTTTTTTGAGCGGAAATTTTGAGTCTGAAATGGGGGTGAAAAAACATACTTTTTGGAGGGGAATGCGTCCGGTAAACCAACCCAAAATAGGCAGATCGACAGCCCTGGGTCAGAAGATGTCATATGTCCCTATATTTGATTTTAAGCCATGTAAGTTGATCTATAACTTTGTCATCCACTGAAGGATTTCATATAACCTGGCACAAGTGTTCACCACAACAAGATGATGTGTCGCGCGCAAAATCCAGGTCAGTACCTTCAAGGTCAAGGTCACACCACCCCATGCACCCCCCCCCCCCCCCCCCCCCCTCAATTTCTTTTCCTTTACGATATTCCTCCCTCCACCATTTTTTCTGTCCTCCCCCTCCGTATTTTTTTTTTTTAACACCCCCCTCCAAACAAATCAAAAATAATCGGGTGCATTCGTCACTTAGTGACATTTCTTGTTTATAATAAAATCTGAAAGGTAAATATGTATTATTCAGGGGCGTAGCTAGCTGTTTGTATCTTGTAAGCCCATAATAGAATTCCAATCGGCGGTGCGGCGATTTATGACTACCAATACAAACACCTCCGTTTGTGTTTGACCATTTAATTCATGGAATTATTTTATTGATTACATCTTTTTCTGAAGAATAGGTCATATCATAAAACCAGTCCGTAACCCTTACCCCCATACTAATTTAGACCGATTTTGACATTGTAGAATATTGGATTTTGCAATCAAGTTGTAGGACTGCATTGCATACAAGGAGCTACGCCGGTGTTATTAAAATGTTTAATTATTTTCGAACATTAACTCATTACTGTTTGAGATTTACAAAACAACGTTACGTAATAGAAATCCTTTGCATTTACCCGGAGGTACCTTGACATGTCGTCTTGTTGTGGTGAACACTTGTGCCAGGATATATGAAAATCCTTCAATGGATGACAAAGTTATAGAACAGACATGACTTATATGACTTAAGATCAAATATAGAGCCATATGGCAGTGTGACCTTGACCTTGGAGCTACACGTCGTCTTGTTGTGGTGAATGCTTTGCCAAGTTATTTGAAAATCCCTCCATACATGTCAGAGTTATTGACAGGACACGAAATGTGTGACGGAAGGACGGACAGTGCGATTACTATATGCCCACCTTTCGGGGGCATAAAAACATACAGTAACTGTTCAATAAATATTTGAATTTAGTCTTCATATCATGACAATTGAGGTTGCATTGCCTTTATTATTTACCACAATACATATGCGTGCGCTGAAAACATTTATAGGTAATTACAAATACTCTTGTTAAGTCTCAATCCAAAAAGTACAGTGGCTACCCTAGCAATAATCAAAAACGCGAAAGAATTGCTTAAAACACTCTAACCTTCCTGTTTGCATCTGAAATGTTCACTCTGATTTCACCGTTTACACTTGTAAAATACCTCTGACATTCCGGTTTGCTAAAAAAAAAATACCCTGTCGACTTTAAAACTCTATAACTCGGAAAGTTTTTATTTCTATGAGATATTTTGTACAGAGAGGATTGATGGTCTTGACAAGCGATTTAAAGACATTTTCTATAGTTTTTTCTGCATAACAGATTTTCTTTAAACTTTTTGTACAGTAAGTCTGTTATATATATAGACAGAAAAGGCAAAAAAAAAGGTATGTCACAATGCTCGTTAAAATTTTAAAAATTGATTTGTAATGCCACCGTCATGTCAATCTGTCCAAAAAGTTGAACAAGTCCATAAAATAGCTAAATAAGATATTTTTCAAGTCTAATCATTTATTCATTGGTCACAATTCTACTAAAACTGTATTAAAGTAAAGAACATTTAATTATAAAACATTTAAAGCTCATCTTTATGTAAAACTTATATTTTTTTACAAAATCTGTTGAGACCATTACCACAATTTATGCACAAATTAGCCCATAATGATACAATTTCCTTTTTTTTTTGTATGTTCCCAATAACAGAATTTTTTTAAACTTTCTAAGCACATAATTTACCATATATAAAAACAAATTGTGCAATAAAAATGATAGGTCCCCATGCTTGTTTAGAAAAAGAATTTGAAACCTTACCCCTATGCTAAAAGGCCAAGTTTTGTATGAAATTATATAGAAATGGTATATTTTCCTTTTTTGTTATGTTCTTAATAACAGAATTTGTTCAAACTTTCTAGGCACTTATTTGAACATATATTTAAACAATATATTCAATTAAATTTATAGGTCACCATGCATATTGAGATTTAATATTGGTTTTTGGAACCGTACCATTATGCTTAAATTTTGTTGGAATTTTTACAAAATGCTCTATTTTTCCTATTTTATGTATCTAATAATAGGCCTTCATTCAAATAAAGCCAATAAAAAAAATGAAAAAAAATGAAAAATTTAAATAAAAAAAAAAAAATAAAAAAAAAAATTAAAAAAACAATTTAAAAAAATAGAACTAGACATCAAAAGCAACATTCCAGTCAATTTTTAGGAAAATCCATCTAATTTTAGAAGCGAAGTCGCCCAAAAAAGCTGCGCATGGAAAACTACAGCAAATGCCTTTAAATTGAATTACAATTGCGAACATCAGTTCATTATTTGTGTTTATTCTGAAAATTCCATAGTTTTTACAAATCTTTGGACATTTATACAGGGTGCTATGTGCACTGACGTTTTATAACCAGATTGTTAAAGTGAAGCTTCCTCTGTCATTCATTTTGAAATCTTCATAATCATTTTTCAAATTTTTTAGCAAAATACGCAATAAAAAGCAAAAATACTAACTCCACCATTAACTTCTAACAATTTCGCCCATCTGACTTCTCTGCAACCATCTGACTTCGCTGCAGCCGGTTGATCAGTGTGAAAGTAGGGTACATAATTTCTGAAATGTGGAACCTTCAGTGTTCAATATAAGTATTTTTGAAATTTCAATAAAAACGAAGATATTGAATTTGTCAAAAAAAAAATCAGAAAAACCTTTTTCAGATATTTTCTTGAACTTTGCTCAACATATTTATAGCTTAACATATTTATACACAACAATATCAGTTAATATGATTTCCTGTTAAAAAACAGTTTTGTAACTGCCCATTTTGGGAGTACTATTCCATTGAAACATACATGGGACCCCAGGAAGGCACTTTTGAACTTGACCACCCACCCAAAGATGCAAAATTGAGTTTAAAAGAACCAAATTTCGTAAAAAAGAGGGTTCACCCATAGATATTTATTAAATTGCCTTTCTGGGGTCCCAAGTGTGTTTTAAGGAAATAGCCCAGAGCATGCATTTATCAATAATATTTTTTGTTGCAGACAAATGTGGAAGCCTTTGCTTCGCATTCTACAGCAACTTCCTGTCGTGGGAGAAGCCTGGTATTGGGCGAGAATGTCTCTTCATGTTCATCCAGGGAATTTTTTATTTTGCCCTGGTCCTTGCTACAGAGGCTGGTCTCATCAGGCGACTATGGACAGCCATCACTCGAACTAAACCGGCTACAGTCGGGTCGTCAGCAGACTTAAGACATGGCACTCGAGATGATGACGTGGCAGAGGAAGAAAAACGTATTAATGAAACGCCTCTTGAAACACTCATGCAAACTGACCCTCTACTACTGAAGGTAAATAAAGTGTGCTGACTCTTTAGATCTGAAGGTAAACAACTTGTGCTGACTCTTTAGATCTGAAAGTAAACAAATTGTGTTGACTCTTCACATACGAAGGTAAACTCTACTTCTTTTAACTGTCTCTCTACATCAGGGTACACACATATATTGTGTTATCTAACTCTCTGGTTCAAGAGGTCATTAACAACTCTCATATCATCCGACTCTGCTTCCGAATTCAAATTGGAACAAAATATCAGACTCTGGTTCTAGAGGTCATTAACAACTCTCATGTCAACCGATTCAGCTTTTGAATTCAAACTGAAATAAAATACCAATTTTTACCAGGAATAAATCGGCAGCAGAATACATGAAGTAATACATTGTATATTTAGTTATTTCTGAAGATAAACAGTTTGTTGAAAATATTTAGTATTTTGATTCTGCACAAACATGCACAGAAATATGCACAACCAGATTTGTTGAGCAGCTTTAGTGCATCACAATGGCGTGTGTGACACCCCTGACTATTATGCGTCCAGATTTAGTACTATTAACAAACACTGAAACGTGTCTGCATATTTATATTTTTGTATATTTTTAGAATGTGAACAAGGTTTATGCTGGAGGCTTCCACGCTGTTAAGGGTGTGAGCTGTGGAGTACCGAAAGATGAATGCTTCGGATTGCTAGGGCAGAATGGGGCAGGAAAAACTACAACTTTCAAAATGTTGACAGGAGATGAGCAGCTCACCTCTGGAAACGCTTACCTCGATAGATATTCTGTGAAGGGAGATATTAAAAAGGTAAACATTGCAGACTAGTTGTATCTGTAAATATAAGTATTCTTAATTATTGCAAAATCAGTTTGCGTAATCAAGATGTCTTTGTTGTTGCAAATACTAGCAATGTATTTGTGAGACAGTTGGGACAGTTGGCAGTCCAAAGAGTTTAAAATACTACCAGCAGATTTTAAAGGGACACTGGCAATCTTGAAGTGTTATAACAAGCATGGAAATAAGCGTCTCAATTTATTTATCCAGTGTCATTTTGACTTCAAACCTGCTGGCATATAATAAAATAAAATTGTGAGTTACCTTTTTTCATCTTATTTTCGCATCGAGTTGGATATATTATTGGTGCAATACAATCAACAGTTAATAATATGCAACAACAACTTGCCATGTGTCCCTTTAAAGCTTTTGTTAAAATTTATTTTTAAAGAAATTTAAACTACTTTATGAACATCCCAATCCCCAAAAATAACTAAACTACCACATGAAAGGATATCAAGTAATTGTTAATGAGACTTGTGCGTGTTCTGCTTCTGTCAACAGTGTTTATGTGAGACTTGTTCTACTTTTGTCAACAGTGTGTATGTGAGACTTGTTCTACTTCTGTCAACAGTGTATGTGAGACTTGTTCTACTTTTGTCAACAGTGTGTATGTGAGACTTGTTCTACTTTTGTCAACAGTGTATGTGAGACTTGTTCTACTTTTGTTAACAGTGTGTATGTGAGACTTGTTCTACTTTTGTCAACAGTGTGTATTTGAGACTTGTTCTACTTTGTCAACAGTGTGTATGTGAGACTTGTTCTACTTTTGTCAACAGTGTGTATGTGAGACTTCTTCTACTTTTGTCAACAGTGTGTATGTGAGACTTGTTCTACTTTTGTCAACAGTGTGTATGTGAGACACATGTTCTACTTTTGTCAACACTGTTTATGAGGCACATGTTCTACTTCTGTTGACAGTGTTTATGAGACATGTGTTCTGCTTATGTTTAGTGTTTATGAGACACATGTTCTGCTTATGTCGACAGTGTTTATGAGACACATGTTCTGCTTATGTCGACATTGTTTATGAGACACATGTTCTGCTTATGTCGACATTGTTTATGAGACACATGTTCTACTTATGTCGACAGTGTTTATGAGACACATGTTCTGCTTATGTCAACAGTGTTTATGAGACACATGTTCTGCTTATGTCGACATTGTTTATGAGACACATGTTCTGCTTATGTCAACAGTGTTTATGAGACACATGTTCTGCTTATGTCGACAGTGTTTATGAGACACATGTTTGCTTATGTCAACAGTGTTTATGAGACACATGTTCTACTTATGTCAACAGTGTTTATGAGACACATGTTCTACTTATGTCAACAGTGTTTATGAGACACATGTTCTGCTTATGTCAACAGTGTTTATGAGACACATGTTCTGCTTATGTCGACAGTGTTTATGAGACACATGTTCTGCTTATGTAGACAGTGTTTATGAGACACATGTTCTGCTTATGTCAACAGTGTTTATGAGACACATGTTCTACTTTTGTCGACAGTGTGTATGTGAGACTTGTTCTACTTATGTCGACAGTGTTTATGAGACACATGTTCTGCTTATGTCGACAGTGTTTATGAGACACATGTTCTGCTTATGTTGAGTGTTTATGAGACATGTGTTCTGCTTATGTCGACAGTATTTATGAGACACGTGTTCTGCTTATGTCAACAGTGTTTATGAGACACATGTTCTACTTTTGTCGACAGTGTGTATGTGAGACTTGTTCTACTTATGTCAACAGTGTTTATGAGACACATGTTCTGCTTATGTCGACAGTGTTTATGAGACACATGTTCTGCTTATGTTGAGTGTTTATGAGACACGTGTTCTGCTTATGTCGACAGTATTTATGAGACACGTGTTCTGCTTATGTCAACAGTGTTTATGAGACACATGTTCTACTTTTGTCGACAGTGTGTATGTGAGACTTGTTCTACTTATGTCAACAGTGTTTATGAGACACATGTTCTGCTTATGTCGACAGTGTTTATGAGACACATGTTCTGCTTATGTTGAGTGTTTATGAGACACGTGTTCTGCTTATGTCGACAGTATTTATGAGACACGTGTTCTGCTTATGTCGACAGTGTTTATGAGACGTGTTCTGCTTATGTTGAGTGTTTATGAGACACATGTTCTGCTTATGTCGACAGTGTTTATGAGACACATGTTCTGCTTATGTCGACAGTGTTTGTTTATGAGACACATGTTCTGCTTATGGTGACAGTGTTTATGAGACACATGTTTTACTTCTGTTGACAGTGTTTATGAGACACATGTTCTGCTGATGTTGAGTGTTTATGAGACATGTGTTCTGCTTCTGTTGACAGTGTTTATGAGACACATGTTCTACTTCTGTTGACAGTGTTTATGAGACACATGTTCTGCTGATGTTGAGTGTTTATGAGACACTTGTTCTGCTTATGTTGACAGTGTTATGAGACACATGTTCTACTTTTGTCTAGTGTTTATGAGACACGTGTTCTGCTTATGTCGACAGTGTTTATAAGACACGTGTTCTGCTTATGTCGACAGTGTTTATGAGACACGTGTTCCGCTTACGTTGAGTGTTTATGAGACATATGTTCTACTTCTGTCAATAGGTGCAGCAGAATCTCGGCTACTGTCCTCAGTTTGATGCTCTGATAGACCAGATGACTGGCCGAGAGACGCTTTATATGTACGCTCGACTCCGAGGTATCCACGAATCGCAGATAAAAACTGTTGTTAATGAAATCATTGATGTCATGATGTTGAGAAAGCATGCAGACAAGGAAACTGGCTTTTATAGGTATTTTCTAGTTGTAACATTTTGTTTGACAGTTTAAAGTTAAACAGTAAGGGTATGAAATAAAAAAAATATTAAAAAGGGTTTCAGTGGAGATTTTTTTTTTAATTTCTTGAGTAACCATTATAAACAGGAGATGTTTCTTTCTTTCTTAACATAACTTGAAAAATATTTCATTTATGTTCATGAAACTTCATATACATCATCTTAACCGAAGAAATGTTGTTACACTTTCATTTTGGCAGAGTTATGCCCCCTTTCATAAAACTTTAATCTGCAACCTAACCAAGCTCATAACTGGCCATAACTTAAGAAGTATTTGAACTATGTTCATGAAACCACACGTCTTCATCTTACTCAAAGAAATGTTGTTACCCGTCCAATAACTCGACTTTCATTTTGGCAGAGTTATGCCTCTTTTCATAAAACTTTAACCTGCAATCTAACCTAGCAAAATATTGACTTATGGTCATGAACCTTTATACAGTTCTTCCTTATCGATTATCCAATGCAGATTTATGCCCCTTTTCATAAACTTCAACACGTTAAAAAAAAACTGCTCCATAATACACGAAGGATTGTATTAGATTAATTGTATTTACTGAAATAAGCACACGGCAAGCAACACAAGTGTTCCTTGTAACATCCTTCTAGTTAATTACAAATGTGTGCTAAGTTATCTTAGAACACAAACTGCTACAAATGTCAAGATACTCAAATAAATATTGAGAAAAAATACAAAACTTTCATCTGTATGAATACTTGGAAATACTGTGTAAGTGTCTTCATTTGTCACATCTTTGGCAACAGGCAGGTTAGAAAAAGAAAATCTCAAGCAAATATTTATTATCCATGTATTTAATGTCAACTGTGTCACCTGACTGTAACTTTGTATTTTTTACAGTGGTGGTAACAAGAGGAAGTTGAGCACTGCCATCGCATTAATTGGTGACCCACCATTTATATTCCTGGATGAACCAACTACCGGAATGGATCCAGGCGCCCGCCGCCAACTCTGGAATGTTCTGTCAGATGTGCGAGCCAGCGGTAGAACTCTGATTCTCACTTCCCACAGGTATGTCACAGAGATCGTCTATATGAAGTATTATCTTGGGTAATATCATTTGGATTTGGTGGTCAAAAGCAACAGCCTAGCCGAGTGGTCACAGTTGGTCATTAATATTTTATATGAAATGACTTTTAAGGTTTTTATATGTCTCGAAAAGTCTTTGAAATTGAAATAATTCCTTTTGTAAAAAGTCTTCTTCAATTCCTCTGAATTTGAATAGTCCATGGACTTCCTTAAAACCTCTTAAAAAATCCTTCAATTCTTCTGAAATTTCTTGATATACAATGTACAGTATTCGAATTAGATACAGTTTTTTTGTTGTTGTTTTTTATACAATTTTATACGGATACAATTTTCAAAGTACATGCAACAGCTAAAAAAATGGTGATAGACAAAAGAAAGGTGCACATGGCTTAATTGGTGAATTTATATAACTGATATGATTGGTGAATGTATATAACTGATATGATTGGTGAATGTATATAATTGATATGATTGGTGAATGTATATAACTGATATGATTGGTGAATGTATATAACTGATATGATTGGTGAATGTATATAATTGATATGATTGGTGAATGTATATAACTGATATGATTGGTGAATGTATATAATTGATATGATTGGTGAATGTATATAACTGATATGATTGGTGAATGTATATAACTGATATGATTGGTGAATGTATATAACTGATATGATTGGTGAATGTATATAATTGATATGCATTCCTTCAGAAAAATAGAAATTGAAATAATTGTGTGGTTATTGCACTTATAGGACATGTTTGAAAATTAAAAATAGGAGAATGCATGTGATAAAGAACAAGATTCCTTCATGCAGGGTGGCATCATACAGATGGATGTATACCCTTTTAACATGTAAATGATGAAAGTGGAAAAACATAAGTGTATCATTAGTTACCATACAATGTGAATATGTGCTACATTTCAGCATGGAAGAATGTGACGCCCTGTGTACACGCATTGTGATCATGGTCAATGGCGTGTTTGTCTGTCTGGGAAGTCCACAGCACCTGAAGAACAAGTTTGGTCATGGATACACTCTTTTCTGCCGTATGGGTCTGGACAAGGAAGGAGGCGTTTCTAGCAGCGGGGAGCTGGTACAGTTTGTGAAAACCACGTTTCCGAACAGCGAGGTGTTCGATGACAATAAAGGATATGTGCATTTCCAGATTCCGGACGACAACGCAAAGCTCGCACAAATATTTGGACAAATGGAGCGAGCAAAGGAAAGATATAACGTAGATGACTACTCGGTCCATCAAACCACATTGGAGCAAGTTTTCTTAACCTTCACTCAGCACCAAGTGGCCCCCAAGGAAAAAAAGAAGAAGAAATGTTGTGGCTGTTGTTAATTTATTTATACTGAACATCTGTTGATCAGATTTATTTTTACTTCAAAGGTATAAGGTCTAGCAGAAAAGAGAATAGATAGAATAAGAAGAATCAAAATTAAAAATAATGACAACAACATTTGAGAGACATATTTGGGTTGGTACACCAGAGTGTTATTTCACTTTTTGTGCGTGTTTTATGCTTTCGTCAAAATTATGAATCTAAACAGGCTTCGTGTTTACATGTCAGGTACATGTCTGGTTGAAGTTTCTGTCCCTCAAACACCACAAATACAATTCCTGTAGTGATATTGAGAAAACCCATGCTATATATCTTTTACTTATATTAACACTTGAAAGCATTTCAGTGTTGTAATCCAAGGAAAAGTGCTGTAAACTGTGTGTATAACAAAGTATAATCATAATACCGGTGGTTACAATAGCATTATCACTGTACCCTCACCAATATGGGTCCGAGCCTTTGTGGGACCAGGAATCTTTATGTGAGGAAGCTATACAGGTTGAACAACAGTGGTTCTACCCACCCGGTAGAACAACAGTGGTTCTACCCACCCGTGTGCAAAAATTGACCAGAGGGGCACCTGGGGTAGTCCTTGCCATATGACAGCTGTTGGCATGACTATGAAATCCAGTCCATTTCAGTTATCACTGTTTATTCTGTTTCATATTATACTAAACCAGAACTGTAAACCACATTTTTAGATTGTAATATAATTTGTTATTACCTGTACTTGGGTATTTAAAGTCAGAATTGAGTGTGAGTTCATTGTCTAATTGAAGGGATATCATTTGCTTTTCGGTGACATGTTATGTCAGGTAAGAGAACTGATTATTGTTTGGGGTGCTTGTTTCAGCCAAAGGTTTTTCTGCAGTAGCTTAAGCAATTTAACTAACACGTACATCAATATATCATTAGAACTGGTATTTTTAGTGGTTAATAAAAATACCTTAGTTTTGGAAATCGGTTGAGAAATAAATATTTTACAGCCCAAATGATTTTTTGTTTGGGCTTTGGTGGGACAGCAGAAAATTAATAAATTTCAAATAACTTCCGTTTGCCTTCATATTTTTTTTATAAAACTTTCAGGGTGTCTTAATTTACGAATATCCAACAATTTAAAATTATATTTAGATGAAAATTCTAAAAAAAATTCAGGAAGCAGAATTTTGCATTGAAAATACCTCATCGAAAACAACTTTCGCGCATTTTATTTTATTTCTCAACCGATTTTGAAATGTAAGGTATTTTTATTTACCACTATAAATGTCAGTTTCACTGATATACAACTTATTTAGGTACTAAATGAATTCTTTCTGAAAAGTCCAAAAAACCTTTGGCTGAAACAGGCGTCCCAAACAATAGTTTTTTTTTGAACAAATAATTTTTCACCCCATTTTCATATTGAAGGAAACAGAAAACATATTGTTATAACCTCATTTTTTGACATATCATATTTAACTGTTGGGAAAAAGAATATATGCATGATTGACAATGCTATCCATGTCACAAACTTGTCCGTCTTGTGTTTCTTACTTAGTTATAAAGCATTTTTTTTTTTTTTATTAAATTTGTTAAACATCTTAAAGTCCCAAGTTTTGTTATTTTATACAGTTGTATATATTTGTTAGTAATTTATTATTTAATACAAAACAGTTGTCAATTTAGACATTGCTTGAAAGAAATATTTACTATAAACTTACCTGTTTAAGACATATCAAGTTTAATATGTGATACATTTTCACTACAATGTTTGTCTTTTTTACATTTATTCTCATCTGAAAGTGAGAACATTTTGCCACTCTTATGTGAAAATACAATATGCACTCTTGACAATATGCACTCTTGACACATTGCGGTGAAAATAACTGAGTTTTCTCTGACAGGTATATGTTTCCAAAGGCCAATATTACCACTGCATGTATTTAAAGAATCAACATTTCAAGAAAATCTATTGTTAAACCATTTTACAATCATTTACTAACAGTTAATTCACTGTAAAAGCATGCTATTGCCACAATGGTAAAACAGTTTTGAATGCTCGATAAATATTCATTCATAGTTATTTATACACTCTATAAAACTGTTCCGGAATAAAAGCTAACAATACAGTGCATTAGGGTGTATAGAATTTTATTAGTAAAGAAACATTTTCTGTTTAAAGATTTTTCTCAGCTCGTGTATTTTAGATTATTTGAAAATGTTTTTACGATATAGCCCACATGGATGATGCCGTGAAATGATTTGGTGCATTTTTCCATGCACAATATATCACTGGGTGTAAGACGTATGTAAAATATTCTTTACTGACCGAATGAAGTGTGTTTTTGAAACGAAAAACTTGTCACAATAAACTGAGATATGAATCAAATAAGTTCGGCACTTTTAGGAATACACTGAAATCGTGTAAATATTGGTACAAAATAACCAATTAAAAAACTCAGTTATAGGACTAGAAATCAGAAACTGAATAGATGTTTTCCTTTCATTTTATATTTAAACATTTTACCCAAGTGATTATGTACCCACTAACCTGCTGTACTCAAAGATGAACTAATAAGTTGCATGCATAATGTATCGTCAGATCAAGCACATAAAAAATATGTAATTTTAAAAAAAAAGTAAAACTTACGCATGATTCTTACTGAAGGTATAAGTTAATGCAAAATTATCAGGTTTTTTTTAAGCTTATGCCTGAAACAAGTGTCCATACATATCATATTTTTGCCATGAATATTTTTTGTTTTTTAATTTATATTTTTATTATTTAACTTTAATTACTGTGTGTGGTTGCTGGGGTAAAAGACAACCACTGTAATCTCACAAACATACTATCTGCAGATGTAGGAAGGACCCCCCACCCCCACATCACATGCAGAGGGGTAGGACAACCCTGCCCCCTCGTCATTTTTGATCATGCTCATACAAGGGTCAATCAAGGGGACACCAATCTCCATCATAAATGGAGAATCTACTATAGAATTTGCAGCAGCTCTGCAGTTCTGCAGGTAAGAAGGTTCTAGGCCCATTCTCCATATTTTATCTTGTTGTAAATAGAGGATGAGCCTGGCACATTCATTCCTGTTAGGACCATATAACCTTTCGTGTGTTGGTGTGCCTTAAAACCCAATTCAGTTCAATTCAGTTAACTTTAATTAGTGGTAAATGCAGTCAAACACTGACCATTCTCTTGTTATAACATCTAGTTGCATTGTGTGATGATAATTCACATTCCAAGTGTGGTCTTTCATGAATGAATGTTAATACAAGTTTGTAAGTTTATAGGATTTGAACTGGTAATTTATGTTTTTAATTTGATAACCTTTGATAATTTCTGATTTCTTCTGCTTCTGTCAAGTACTGGGCTGATGCTATAGCTAAGTGCAGAGGGTGCATGAGTGGAAGAAATGACAGAAATGGTGTGGATGTATGTGCAGTGATTGGTGGAAAATAAATGTACGGATTTGCATGTAACATAATTATGTGCAGTGATTGGTGGAAAATAAAAATAAGGGTTTGCATGTAGCATATGTGCAGTGATTGGTGGAAAATAAATGTTGGGTTTGCATGTAGCATATGTGCAGTGATTGGTGGAAAATAAATGTTGGGTTTGCATGTAGCATATGTGCAGTGATTGGTGGAAAATAAATGTTGGGTTTGCATGTAGCGTATTTTGTCTGTGATATTGATAACTTACACAGCCTTGCATTGTTTTTAACAGTTTTATTATATGTCTCACAATTTCTCTTGTTTTAATAAGAGATGCAATTAAGCCAAAGGTCATATCTGCAAATAAAAAATATGTTTGATGATGTAATAGCATTAATCAAAGAGAAAAAACAAGTTGTGTTAATATTTGGGGGAAAAAACAACTAAAATTGCTCAGTTTTCGTTCAGTTTGCATTTTTTTTTTATTAAAAAAAGCAGTAGAAAGATAATTAAGACATGGCAGTAAAAGTCTTTTAATCTGTACTACCCAGGTGTGACTGTACTACCCAGGTGTGACTGTACTACCCAGGTGTGACTGTACTACCTGTACTACCCAGGTGTGACTGTACTACCTGTACTACCCAGGTGTGACTGTACCACCCAGGTGTGACTGTACTACCCAGGTGTGACTGATTCTAATATTATAGAAATGAATTTTCATATTTATCATTTTCTGTATATTTTGTGATTCTTTGAAATATTTTATGTTGAATGACGTTTTTGATTCTTTCATTACGCGGTTCAAGTATTAACTTTCATACCACATCCAACCCCTTCTCCAAGAAGGGTGAGAAGGTTCTAGGCCCATTTTCCATATTTTATCTCGATGTACATGGCATGTTAATGCCTGTTAGGTGCCATATAACCTTTCATGTGTTGGTGCGCCTTAAAACCCAATTCAATTCAATACCAAGAAGCGGAAACGGGGTTGGTTGGAGTATGAAATAAAATCTTAATTTCGGCTTTAAAAGTTTGCATATTGTAAAATTAAAACATTTAACAGGTAATTTTAAACAAATTGATCACATTTTTTCAATAAAAAATGTTTTTAAATGTTTTTTGTCGAAATATCTGTTATAAAATCCTGCTAATATAAGCTTTTCCAATGGAATTAAGGCGGGACCACGTAATGTTGAAATAGTTCACTTGTAATGTTTTTTTTGATTCTTTGAATGTTCATGTTTAATGAAGTTTGTTTGTGTATCTGTAAACTATGTACTGTGAGGTGCCTTTGAACTTTTGACAATCTGCAAACTGCCATGGCTTAATAAATACTTTTTTTATTATACTCAAATACCGCACTTAGTGTATGAGGCATCAGCTCCGTGTAATGTGCAATTAACACATTCCATTTCAATTATGTTTTTGTAATGTTTAATAATTTAAAAATATTTATTTTTCTAATCAAATTGCAAGTGCCAATGTTTGCCGGAGGTATCATGTTGATCTGATTGTGGTTGACAACTGGTATAAGTCAGTAGATGATAAAAGAACAGTCGTCATAGGTGACTGTGTAAGATAGAAGAACAGTCATCAATAGGTGACTGTGTAAGATAGAAGAACAGTCGACAATAGGTGACTGTGTAAGATAGAAGAACAGTCGGCAATAGGTGACTGTGTAAGATAGAAGAACAGACGGCAATAGGTGACTGTGTAAGATAGAAGAACAGTCGGCAATAGGTGACTGTGTAAGATAGAAGAACAGACCGCAATAGGTGACTGTGTAAGATAGAAGAACAGACGGCAATAGGTGACTGTGTAAGATAGAAGAACAGTCGGCAGTAGGTGACTGTGTAAGATATAAGAACAGCCAATAGATGACAATGTAAGAAACAAGAGCAGTCAGTAGATGCCAATGAAGATATAAGAATAGTCAATAGATGACATTGTAAAAGTAAGAACTGTGAATATGGTAGATGATAATGTAAGAACAGATAATAGATGACAACGTAAAAAACAAAAATAAAAACAATCAGTAGATGACAATGTAAGAAATAAGAACAGTATTTCACAATAGGGGTTATTGTGAAAAGTCACTTTACGAGACATCATGGATCTATTTATACCTGTCTTCAGGAAGCCCCCTAATTAATGGGTCTATTTATACCTGTCTTCAGGAAGTCCCCTAATTAATGGGTCTATTTATAAATGTCTTTAGGAAATCCATTAATTGATTTATATTAAATTATTTATTTAATACAGATTTATGTCTTGATCTATGTCTTGAAGAAGATGTTTTTGTTCATATCCTGAGATAGTTTTATATTTTATGGATTTTTAACACATGAGAAAATGCAATATTTATGTGGGTAACTCCACATGTGTATGTCATGCTCCACCTATATATACCTACTTCACAAAACTTACAAAGGCACTATATATTTTATTTACATATTGTTAAAAATGTTTCTTAAAGAACACATGGCAGTCTTGAAGTTTTATCGAAAATTAACATCTCAATTTATTAATCCAGTATAATTTTGACTTCAAAACGGCTTCAAAAATCTCTGTTCTTCTACCATATGTTGGTGCAACGCAATCAGCAGTTAGTAATACGCAAACACAAGCTCTGAACATTTTCAAATAATTAATATAATATTGATTACAAAAATGCAAGTTATGTAGAAAAAGTGACAGGATGCTGCCAGTTAACAAATCAAGATTGCCGTGTGTCCCTTTAAATTGTTGCCATTAATGTTGTTGTTTCATGAATCTCTAGTGTTTTACTCTGGTAATAAACAAAATGAGATGGCTTACTGTGTTATTCTGATTTTTAGACATATATCGGTCGACTTGACCCTTACCTGACTTGACCCTTACCTGACTTGACCCTTACCTGTCTTGACCCTTACCCGACTTGACCCTTAACTGACTTGACCCTTACCTTTATTATTCTATTGACTATAGTCTGTTCACCTTGGAGAATTGCTGCAGATCTCTTATTGTTTTGCCCCAGAAGTGTGGCATATAGGTGCGTCCGTTAGTCCATCAGTCCGTATAATTGTGTCCGGTCCGTGGCTCCAAGGTCAAGGTCACATTAAAAAAAAGAAGTATCTGTGTCCGGCAAATGACTGACATTCATGGAGAGATTTTCAAATAACGTGGCACAAGTGTTCACCACAACAAGAGGATGTGTCACATGCAAATTCCAGGTCCATAGCTTCAAGGTAAAGGTCACACTTAGAGGTCAAAAAGAAGTACTTTCATGTCCATATTTTGTGTCCGGTAAATAACTGATATTCATGGAGAAATTTGTTCGAATCCAACTGGGAGCACAACTTGTGAGGAAATGTCGATTCTTATGGATGGCGGGAGGTGTACAGTACTGGTTCTACCCAGGAAAAGTGGGTGGTCTGCCTCCACCACAAAAAAAATATCGATCGTCATATATAACCTTACATGTGTTGAATTTGATGTAAAACACCATAAAAACATGAGAGATTTTCATATAACCTGCCACAAGTGTTCATAACAAGATGACGTGTCACGCGAACAAATCCAGGTCAGTAGCTTCAAGGTCAAGGTCACACTTGGAGGTCAAAGGTCAAAAATAATTTATTTTAAGTCCATATTTCATGTCCGGTAAATAATTCTAACATTCATCGGGGGATTTTCAAATAACTTGGCAGAAGTGTTAACCACAACAGGACTATGTGTCGCGAGCAAAATCCAGGTCAATAGCTTCAAGGTCAAGGTCACACTTAGAGTCAGAATATGTCATATATCCCTGTATTTGAAGTAATGTAAGTCGTGTCCGGTCTATAACGTTGTCATGCGTTGAGTGATTTTATATAACCTGGCAGAAATGTTCACCAGAACCAGATGAAGTGTCGTGCGCAAAACCCAGGTCCGTAGCTTCAAAGTAAAGGTCACACTTAGAGGTCAGAAGATTCCTTATGACCCTGTATTTCCGTTAGAGGGGTAGACCCCCCCCCCCCCCCCGACCCCCCCCCCCCCCCCCCCCCCCCCCCACACCCCCCAAATTCATATTCATTTATTTTTTGTTCATGCTCATTGAAGGTCATCATGACCCCTGCATTGTTTCCGGTGCCATCTCGCTCATATCACTCGAAGCAGTGGCAGAAAAACTATTACGTGGCTCCAGCGTAAATAGAGTGTCTACAATAGAATTTGCAGCAACTCTGCAGTTCAGGGTGAGAATGTTCTAGGCCCGTTCTCTATTTTTTATCTCGATGTACATGGAGGATGAGTCTGGCATGTTCAATCCTGTTAGGCGCCATATAACCTTTCATGTGATGGTGCGCCTTAAAACCCAAATTCAATACTTCGGGGGCATTTGTCAATTTGTCACAGTGACATTTCTTGTTTCTTTCTAGAACAGTAGAATTTAGAAATATGCTGTGGGAATACTAAATGGCAGATGATCCCTAAAATGTATAATGGACACTCGTGATATGGCGCCAGCAGGAATGACAATTCCAGGCTCACTGTCCATGTAAATCTAGATACGACTTTGCAGAATGGGCCTAGAACCTTCTCACATGCAGAACTGCAGATTTGCTGCAATTTTTCTTGTAAACACCCAATTTTTCGCAGGAGCCACAGTCGTTGTTTTCTGTTGCCACTCAAGTAGCACCTTAAAATGACAGGGATCACGACGAAGACAAAATGAGCATTAATTCAGAGGGATTATACCCCTCTGCATGGATAAGCAGTGGTCATATTCTTGCCCGGAAACCACAAACAGTGGTCATATTCTTGCAGAGGAACCACAAACAATGGTCCTATTTTTGAAGGGGAACCACAAACAGTGGTCATAATCTTGCAGGGAACCACAAACAGTGGTCCTATTTTTGCCTGGGAACCACAAACAGTGGTCCTATTCTTGCACGGGAACCACAAACAGTGGTCCTATTTTTGCCTGGGAACCACAAACAGTGGTCCTATTCTTGCAGGGAACCACAAACAGTGGTCCTATTCGTGCAGGTGAACCACACACAGTGGTCCTATTATTGTAGGGGAATCACAAACAGTGGTCCTATTCTTGCCGGGGAACCACAAACAGTGGTCCTATTCTTGCCGGGGAACCACAGACTGGTCCTATTCTTGCCGGGGAACCACAGACAGTGGTCCTATTCTTGCCGGGGAACCACAGACAGCGGTCCTATTCTTGCACGGGAACCACAAACAATGGTCTTATTTTGGCCTGGAAACCACAAACAATGGTCCTATTTTTCCCGGGAACCACAAACAGTGATCCTATTGTTGCAGGTGAACCACAAACATTGGTCCTATTCTTGCAGGGTCCTATTTTTCCCGGGAACCACAAACAGTGGTCCTATTCTTGCAAGGGAACCACAAACATTGGTCCTATTCTTGCAGGTCCTATTTTTCCCGGGAACCACAAACAGTGGTCCTACTCTTGCAGGGGAACCACAAACAGTGGTCCTATTCTTGCAGGGGAACCACACCGGACTAGACGAAATACGTTAAACAGTTAACACAAAGATGATCATGAATATGTGATAAAAAAAAAGCATAGAAAGCCAAGGAGTAAGTACTACTCAGTGACTTGACAGAGGACAGAGCAACACGAGAATATACCGTTACGGCAGAGGACAGAGCGACACGAGAATATACCGTTAAGGCAGAGGACAGAGCAACACGAGAATATACCGTTACGGCAGAGGACAGAGCGACACGAGAATATACCGTTACGGCAGAGGACAGAGCGACACGAGAATATACCGTTACGGCAGAGGACAGAGCGACACGAGAATATACCGTTACGGCAGAGGACAGAGCGACACGAGAATATACCGTTACGGCAGAGGACAGAGCGACACGAGAATATACCGTTACGGCAGAGGACAGAGCGACACGAGAATATACCGTTAAGGCAGAGGACAGAGCGACACGAGAATATACCGTTAAGGCGTCAACTAGACACGATTGAAGACAAACATCCTATTCGTGGTAAACTGTAAATGGGTCGGTCAACCACGAAACGGGCAATGTGTTGCAAAAAGATAAGATCGTTACCTCGTTTTTTAACGCGTATAATACAGATTGTATGAAAGTAATCATGACCGAGAATCTTACCATAGAAGGTGCCCAGTTATTAAATGCCTTTTATAGTTTAAACGTAGATGAGAGTTTTAAACATGTTCAAAGTTGTATCAAAATTTATGGTTACAGTAGCTCTGATGGAAAAACCAAAATAGGGTACGGTACGAATGTGTTTTGAAAAAGTCATCAACTTTACTGCAATAACCGGAAAAACGAATAAGCTGAGAACCGTATACCCAATAAAAACGTTCTAGGGGAACATCCCCGTCTAAGGGGAGGTAATGTGAACATGACAAATACAAAATGAACATGATTTCGGGGACGTGTTGGGGGCGGCATTTTAAGCCTCTGCACTGGCCCTATTCTTGCCTGAAATCACACCTTTAGGCCAGCATGATTCTATAAAAACGTCGCCATCCGCCTGCGGTGCTGTATGCTCTTTAAAGATGAATGGCCACCCTTTTTGTTGTATTATCAATTAACAAATTTTACTCTTAAACATCATATGCACATTTCTTGATAGTCCCAAAGAGAAACATATATTTAAAACCGATACTAAGTTGTATGTACAAATATGATCACTTGCATGACGTAGATAACTCTTTTACCACTGCGTGACTGCACGGGGAAATGAGGTAAATCTGAATTGTATAGCTACACAACTATTGCCAGATAATTGATAAATACATTTACCTGTGGATTAATTTACCTGTTCAAAGTTTTCTACGTCAACAAATACAATCTTATTCTCGCTTTTCACAGATATTGCAATGTGTGAATTGTGAAATATATTTTGTAGAGTATTAATTTCGATTTAAATAAACATTAACATGTTCATGAAACGAAACATGGCCGGAGAACTTTAACAAGAAACTGTGACACAGAATATCACAACCAGACGGGAACACTATGACGCAGAATATCACAAACAGACGGGAACACTATCACAAACAGACGGGAACACTGTGACACAGAATATCACAAACAGACGGGAACACAGTGACACAGAATATCACAACCAGACGGGAACAATTCTACCATGAGACATTACATGAGACTATTAAATGATACACATCTGTAATTTTTGTTGTCAAAATTGTCGGAATTGTGTCCAATGTTGTATTGACACATTCCATTGATTACACTGCAAAAAAGTTAGATTCAACACCAACACTGGGTATACAGTTTAGTCATGAGATCTGCCATACGTCAGTTGATTTAGGGTCAGTAAGTTAAAAGTCAAGGTCACTGTCAAGTGAAACTTAACCTTTAAACCTTGGTAAATGCTCGCCCAGTTTGTTATCTTAAGTTCTAGAACTAATCTTCATGAACTTGTACATGTGTGTATTGGCGTTGGTCATGCATGCTTTGAGTGTTGGTCAGTAGGTCAAAGGTCAGTGTCACCGTGACCTGAAACTGAACCTTTAAACAAGAATAAATGTCCGCCCTAATATGTATTATCTAAAGTTCTAGCAAACCAATCTTCATGAATTTCTGTATGCATGTTGTATAAGCGTTGGTCATACATGCTTTGAGTGTGGGGTCAGTAGGTCAAAGGTCAATTCACCGTGACCAGAAACTGAACCTATAAACATTAATAAATGTCCACCCTAATATGTGTTATCTTAAGTTCTAGTGAACCAATCTTCATGAATGTCTGTATGCATGTTGTATAATCGTTGGTTAGTTATACATACTTTGAGTGTAGGGTCAACAGGTCAAAGGTCAATGTCACCGTGACCTGAAACTGAACCTTTAAACATGAATAAATGTACGCCCTAATATGTGTTATCTAAAGTTCTAGTGAACCAATCTTCATGAATGTCTGTATGCATGTTGTATAAGCGTTGGTTATACATGTTTTGAGTTTGGTTTAAACATATTTCTTTGACATCGATTGCGACTTATACTAATCACTCTCGGTGGCACTGTATGCATGTTGTATAATCGTTGGTTAGTTATACATACTTTGAGTGTAGGGTCAACAGGTCAAAGGTCAATGTCACCGTGACCTGAATTGAATTGAATGTTGTTTAACGGCTCATCAACACAGTACAGGTTATTTAGAGCCGCCCCAGAGAGAGGGGAAGGATACATAGGAATCCGGGAACCTGCCCTACTCTTATTATCGAATAGATTCCTATGGTTCTTTAACGTGCTCGGATGATAGACCGATACACGGGACCGCCCGGTTTACGTCCCCATCCGACGGACGAGGCTAAGGAAACACCGTGACCTGAAACTGAACCTTTAAACATGAATAAATGTACGCCCTAATATGTGTTATCTAAAGTTCTAGTGAACCAATCTTCATGAATGTCTGTATGCATGTTGTATAAGCGTTGGTTATACATGTTTTGAGTTTGGTTTAAACATATTTCTTTGACATCGATTGCGACTTATACTAATCACTCTCGGTGGCACTAAGCCATGCGGATTAATTATCTTTCTAAACAATATGGCCACGTTGAGGAATGAATCCACGACCTCTCCATCTCGAGTCCGATGCTCTACCATGGTACCATGCACTCCAGCTGCTTTGAGTTTTCTGTTAGACGGTTAAAGGTCATGGCCTTAAATTATTGTCTAAGTGATCTAACTCTTAGTTCAAATGTACCAATCTTATAAAAAGAAATGTGTACATACTCCAAACTCATGAAAGAGTATTAGATAGCAACTTGGGCGTACGAGTCGTAATTTAACGATTTTCAAGGTATTAAGTTCACTGTGACACTGACTGCAGACTGCAGATTTTGAATTAATTTGGTTTATGACAAACCTCAATACAAACGATGATACGAAGTATATAACAGGTGGTGAAAAAAGGTGTTCCTCAACCGAGACTCGAACCCATGGTCTCTGGTTTACCGTACCAGCGCTCTAACCACTGAGCTATCGAGAACATACGGTTAGGAGTCGATTATACACCATTTACGTGTACCCGATTACATACACCCCCACCAGACTGAAATTCGTCCCTGAATTTATAATTACACAGGAGAACCACTGCTGGTGTTTCTCAGCATGATCCCGGACGAGCCCCAAAATATAACAGGTGGTGAAAAAATCGTGCCTCAACCGGGACTGGAACTCAGGGTCTGTGGTTTATCGTACAGCGCTCTAACCACTGAGCTATCGATATAACATGGGGCGTCCGTGGCCGAGTGGTTAACGTCTCTGACTTGAAATCACTTGCCCCTCACCGCTGTAGGTTCGATCCCTCAGGGGCCTAGGAATCTTTATGTGAGGAAGCTATCCAGCTGGCTTGCGGAACGTCGGTGGTTCTACCCAGGTGCCCGCCCGTGCATGAAAGTTGACCGGAGGGGCACCTGGGGTCTTCCTCCACCAATGGAAGCTGGAAAGTCGCCGTTGGTGCGACTATAAAATCCAATTCATTCAATCGATATAACATACGGTTAGGAGTCGATTATTCACCATTTGCCTGTACCCGGTTACATATAGTATGTTCCCACAGAAAATGAAGAAACACAAATACATAAATCTGTTTTATTCAAACTGTCTTATTTCTCATTTCTCGCACAACGTTTTAATATATCAGCAAATGCGTAAACATACGTGTTGCTGTCAGTCAAGGTGGAGATTTACGGCGTTATTTATTATTGCCACACGTCACAGATGTCTGGTGTCTTCTGTCTTATATCTAGCAAGAATGTGGATTACACCTTTGAAATGCTGAGTTCGTCTTACTTATTTTTTAATAATTGGACAAATACATAAACATATTGTAGGACGTATTGTAGGATTAATTAGCGTCACCATTAAATGAACGTTTTGTAATTTATAATATTAATTCATAATCGTATACACATATTTTGGATCTATCCGAAGGTAAGTGATTTTTATTCTTATATTTAAGAAGTGTCTTTGAATTTATACAAACGTATGGATACAAACGTATGTTTTACGATAGTATTGTATAGTCAGCATTTTTATACTGGTAAAATAAGCGTTTGAATAGTGTTTTAAGTCATTTTTAGCACATGTTAGTCCATATATGATGATCGAATTTTTTTATGGTAGAGGCAGACCACTCCACTGTGTATGTACCTCCGGCTATCCGTAATAATCGACACTTTCTCACGTGAAAAGTCGAACTTCCAGTGGGATTCGAACCCGCAGCGATGAGGGGCGAAAAAGTCTGAAAAATAAGAAATGTACTGGGAAATAAGACAAAAAGGGGACTGTTGACGATCTGGAAAGGTTTTGGTGCTAAATTAAAATGAAAACAAAAGCTAGATTTTATTTTGAAAAACACCAACATTTGACATACATGGTAAGAGATCGCACACTTGCAGAATGGTACAGATCAATTAAATCGATTACATATAACAAAATAATGAAGTGTTATCAAATCTAACAGACTGTGTTTAGTAATGACATCTATATATTTTATCGACAATTCGCGCCACATTGAGAATATAGATATAAACATCGAACAGGAAAAGCAGCATTCAAGGACGACAGTAAACCACAAACACACAGAGAAATAAAGAACAAAATTAAAGATGAATAAAAGCCAAATAAGACATCACAAACACAAACGGGTTGACAATAGGGCTACCGCCTTGGAGCGATCAATGGCAAAAAAGGCCGCTGGGGGTTTAAACCAGGTTTCAGGGTGCACCAAACCTCACACTTACCCTGCTGTCAACCCACTAAAACGGGACAGTGTAAATAAAGAAATCACCGCAATGAACTATTCTCTAACCAACAAGGCAGCATTAATAGGCAATGTAAGTAAAACACAAAGATGCT